>BDMB01000003.1:3966223-3978464 GCA_016859785.1 Macrotyloma uniflorum
CTGGTGCATGGGGCATGCCATGGAGCTTGGTGTTGGTACAAGCTCAAGCCACGGTTGGAATCTGCAGGCCACAAGGTCACAGTGCTGGACCTTGCAGCTTCTGGCATCAACTTGCTGAAAATTGAAGATGTTGATACTTTCTCACAGTACACTGAGCCTTTGTTGCAGCTATTTGCCACAATTCCTTCAAATGAAAAGGTGATTCTAGTAGGTCATAGCCTTGGAGGACTCAACATAGCTCTTGCCATGGAGAAATTCCCAGAAAAAGTTGCGGTTGGTGTTTTCTTAACAGCTTTTGCTCCAGACATTCAACACCAACCATCTTATGTCTTGGAAAAGGTATGCTTCTGAGTCTTCAGGTTACTTCTGCAAATTTTTATCTATTCTCTCACTAAGGAAAGTGCAACCACTCCCCAACTGATAAGAATTGTGACTGATGATAAATAATAGAAAATTAGAGTTATTCTTGCCATGTTTTTTTCTTCGACAGTACAATGAGAGTAATCCTGCGGCGAATTTGTTGGACAATGAATTATCTCACAGTGGAAACACAACAACATTTGTTTTTGGTCCCAAATTCTTGTCCCAGAAAGTCTACCAAGTCTCCCCCATCGAGGTAATTACACATTAGAAAAACAAAAAGTGTTTTTAGTTTCTATATTTAACTTCTCCCAACCTTAAAACACTTGAATTTTTTTGAGAGAATGAACTAAATCTGCATGTTTTTAGTTCTTATATACTCCTTCCTAGTGGATAAATGTGATTAAAGTTCCTATATTTTTACACTGATGGTTTTGGTCTCTTAACTTTAATGAATATGTCGGTGTTCTTTTAACTTTAAAAAAACATGAATTTTGTTTAAAGATAGACTAAAACCATATTTTTTCAGAGGATTTTTCCAACTTACTTCAAGTAAAAATGGATTTAAACAATCCTGTCTTCAATAGTTTAAACATTTTCTTATCCCAGATTCTTTCATGTTATTTATATGTAAAGTTCAAATTTTCATACAGAGTATTTCTGTTATTTTTATTTTATTTATTTTCAACTTTTACAACTATAATATTTTTAAATATTTTTTCAAAATTTTTATTATAATAATTATTAAAAATATAGATAAAATTTATAACATTAAAATTACAACATTTTTATTATCACACACATGCCCAATATTTTTTATTACTAATTAAAAGTTAATAACTGGAATTATACTAAAATATCATTTTTAAATTTTAAAAAAATACTTTTTATTTATTTAATGTGATTGAAATATACAAAAATTAATTTCATTTTAATTAAGCATTGAAGGACTATTTTAGGGTTTAAATTTATATTTTTACTTTTATTAAAGTACTAAATAATATAAGACGTGTGATAATCAAAATGTTGTAATTTTAATTTCTATAATTCTTATCTATATTTTCAATTAATAATCATAATAAAAATGTTAAAAAAAACTATAAGTTGTAGAATAGAATAAAATAAAAATATTATGTGTGAAATTTTAACTTTAGAAATAAATAATATAGAGAAAAAAAAGGATGCATTCAATATGATAGAAACTATATTTTGGTAAAAGTTATTTAAATTCTATTGCTCATTATTCAATATGAAAACTGTTTAACCCTATTTACTTTCACTTAGACAAGTTCTTTATAAAATTTACAAACACTACTCTCATTCAATACATATGGAGACACTTCAAGGAAAGTAATTAGGAGTATCATAAAATAGCATATTTGTATTGGGAAATCATACATTGACTAAAAATGAGACCGAACTATAGTATATAAATAAGGTGTAAACCTCACCTTCTAAACTGATTTTGAAGATAAATTAGGTTTATAACCACTTTCTATAACTTGGACCTCATACACACACAGAGCAAGAGTAATGCATGTTGAGAAAGATGATCGAGATGCTTAAACTTCATAATAAGTTTACTTCTAAAATAAAAATGAGGATTGGAAATGCAGGATCAAGAATTGGCGAAGACTTTGTTAAGGCCAGCGTCCTTATTTGCGGAAGACTTGTCGCAGCTCGAAAACTTCTCCAAACAGGGATATGGATCAGTTCCTCTTGCTTATATCGTCTGCACTGAGGACCTTACAATTTCATTGAGTTTTCAACTATGGATGATTCAAAATGCTGCCATTAATGACGTTGTAGAGATCAAAGATGCTGATCATATGCCCATGTTTAGCAAGCCACAAGAATTATGCGATTCTCTCCTGCAGATAGCTACCAAATACGCATGAATCATCAACTACACTTTATTGCTTGCATAACCTGTGTTAGAATTATAAGATCTCATTTGAAACCTCCAGACTTATCAATAAAGTGAGTCTCTTTATAATTTTCATTCATGAAGGTAAATAAATGAAATATATCAAATTATAAGTGAAGTGGGTATCGTTCCATTCTTCTATATAAAAATTCTATTCACCCAAATGAGTGAAATAAGAAGTTTATTGAATATAATTTTACTTTTAATTTAAAATTTTAAGATTAAAGAATTATGGATCTTTTATATTTATATATGTTATTTAATTTTTATTTTTATTTAAAGTAAAATTTTAATTAATTTTGAATTCTAAAAATTATATAAAATTTTATTTATTAGAAATTATATATTAATAAAAAATAATATTAAATTAAAATATATAAAATAAATATGAATTTTTTCTATAAATAATTTTTTTTAAAAATAAAATAAACTTAAAGTATAGTCGAATTAATATTTATTGAATGTAAATATACGGAGATGATAACGTTTCTTTTTTCTTTATTTAATGAGTTTATTTTTGTATGTATGTATTTTTGAACATATTATCTTTAATATTTAAAATTTATTAATTAATTCAATAATTTAATCTATTTACATAAAATCTGAGCTGGTTAAATTGAATTGGGTGAAATTTATTTACATTATTGGTATCGAACGGAATATAAATCTCAAATTCATATTTAGAACGTATGTTTTTATCAGTCATGTTTTTGACATGGGTGATATAACTATCGTGGGAAGGTAAAGTGATATGATTTAATCATAGCATTTGGGCCTGATAGTATTAATGATTTAATCATAGCATTTGGGCCTGATAGTATTAAATGATTTAATCATAGCATTTAATGTTTTGTAGCGCTGAATCACTGAATCACCAAGTGTCAGTTGATGTAGACCATTGACTTTTCAAAGCCTTTCGACCTTCTGCAAACCTAATTCTTTTCACTGTCTATATATAGTAACATCGATTACAACACTAACTACAACCTCAGAACAAAGCTCATGCTCTCAGATAAAACCATCATGTGGTGGTTGCATCTTCCCATCCACCTTCCTTTCTTACAACTTCAATCCACAAACTCACCCAGCTGCCTGGACCACCTTCCAGCTTCTGCCATCATCAATGCCAAAAATTCAACATCTTCATACTTTCTCAGTATTCTGAGTCTTTCTTGCAGCTATATTCGCCACAATTCCTCAAATGAGAAGTAGTTCTACTGGGTCACAACTCACAGGGGCTGAGCTCTTGCCATGGACGAATTCTCAGAAAAATAGCTGATGGTGTTTGTATATAAAATATTATATATTTATTAATATTTATTAGGCGAAAGTAATTTAATATTTATATTATTAATATATTATTTTATTTATATTTTTTTATGATTTATATTTTTTAAAGTTTTTTCGTATTATTATTAGAAATTTTATTTTTCTTTCTTTTTTTCTTTTTTTTTGTCTCCTCTTTTTATGTTTTTATATTATCACAGTATCTAGAGGTAGGTTCATTATTAAAGTTGATTGGATCTTATATCTTTAAATTTTATCCAAACTATATCTGATATGACTAAGGAGAGTGATTGGGATAGGCCGTAAACAAGGGAGGCCCTCTCCTCACGTCGAGAAGTCATTCTCAACTCAAACATGACCCGTTAACAATTTTCTTAACAATCAGGACTCCTCAAACCATGTGGAAGAAATCATAATTTATTAATAGGTAACTCAATTTAGGCCCAATAACCTGCCAACCAAGGTTCAATATATTAACAAGTGGTCGAATCTAAGCCCAACAATTTTGTTAACCAGACTTTGATACCATGTAGAAAGTGATTACGGACCTAACTCACCCCCAAAACCAGCTCAAAAGATGAGGTTTACACCTCACTTATATACTATAATTCGGCCTCATTTTTAATCAATGTGGGATTTTCCAAACAGGGAATTGGATGAGTTGAAAGTTCCACCAGTTGCAGCTTCTAGTGTTGATTTATCATCTTTTAATTTGAATTTAAAATCATTTTATTTTTATTTACGTCATTCTCGTCTTGGACATGTTTCTTCTTCTAGGTTAAACTACTTAGTCTCCAATGGAGTTTTGGGCAAGTTGCAAACTAGTGATATTTCTGATTGTTGTGGTTGTAAACTTGCCAAATTTACTGTTTTACCTTTTACCAAAAGTGTCTCTACCTCTCATGCACCTTTCAACTTGATTCATTCTAATGTATGAGGTCCATCACCGGTTCCTACCAAAGGTGGATTTTATTATTATGTTTCATTTATTATTGATGATTATACTCGTTATTGTTGGGTTTATCTTATGAAATATCATTATGAGTTTTTTAATGTATATATTATGTTTTGTGCTTTACTTAAAATCCAACATAATATTGTTATTAAGAGTTTTCATTGTGATTTGGGTGGTGAGTACACTTCTAATAAATTTGTGAGTTACTTACCTCTGATGATACTCTTCATCAAACTTCTTGTAGTAATACTCTTCAACAAAACGGAGTTGCTGAAAGAAAGTATCGTCACATTTTTTAAACTACTTGTTCTCTTTTATTGTCTATTTTAGTTCCTAGTGAATTTTGGGGAGAAGTTGTTCTTACTTATGTTTATATTATTAATCGAATTTCATCCTCTATTATCTCAAGTATGTCTCCATTTCAAAAATTGTATGATTATGTCCCTGATTACTCTTTCTTAAAAGTTTTTTACTCTACCTGCTTTATTCTTCTTCCACAAGTAAAACATAGTAAATTATCTCCCCATTCTAAAATATGTGTTTTTCTTGATTATAGGGATGGTCAAAAGGGTTATCAATGTTATGATCCTATTAATAACAAACTCTATGTTTCTCGTCATATTGTTTTCCTTGAGCACATTTCATTTTATACCATATTAGAGTCTTCTCACAACACTACAAAATCAGATCTCATTTGTATTTATCCTTTTTCCAAAGATGATGTTATAAATAATATTGAAATTGAGAATTACAGGAATGGTACTTGTTCTACTACATCTGAAGATGTCCCCACGGCTTCCTAAACACCTCCTATGATTGTTGATACTTCACCTCCTTGTTATCCTCCACATATTCGTAAGTCCACTCAATCACCAGATTTTGCTTATTCTTTTTATTCTTCCTCTTTTGTTTTTTTCTTAAACCAAAATTCATAGTTTGTCTGAATTGTCTTCCTATCAAGAGGTTGTCCTTGATCCACTTTGGAAACAAGCTATGCAAGAAGAACTTTCTGCATTATATAAGACAACTACTTGGAACTTAGTATCTCTTCCTCTAGGTAAAAAGGCTATTGACTCTCGGTGGGTCTACAAGATTAAAATAAAGTCAGATGGGTCTGTTGAGTGTTATAAAGTTCGTCTAGTTGCTAAAGGATTCTCTCAAGAATATGGTTTGAATTATGCAGAAACATTCCAGTTGCTAAGTTGACTACCATTCACACTCTTATTATTGTTGCATTTGTTCATTAGTGGGATATCTTTCAGATGGATTTTAAAAATGCTTTCTTAAATGGTGATCTGAGAGAGAAAGTGTACATGATACCTCCTCTAAGTGTTTCTCATAATTCAGGGGAGGTGTGTAAGTTAAAAAAGGATCTTTATAGTCTCAAGCAAGCTCCTCGGGCTTGGTTTGAAAAGTTCCCCAAAGTTATTATTTCTTTTGGATTTTGTTTTAGTGATTATGATCCTACTTTCTTTTTTAAGACTACTTCTCATGGTCGTATTATTCTTAACTTATATGTTAATGATATGATAATTACTGGGATGATATGGATGGAATTGGAAGACTAAAATTACAGTTGACAAAACAATTTAAAATGAAGGATTTAGGGTCTCTTCGTTATTTCTTGGGCATTGAAGATGCATATTCTCCTAGAGACTATCTTATCTGTCAATCTAAGTATATTGGCACTATTCTAGAGTAAACTCTTCTTTCTAATACTCGCACATTTGATACCTCTATTGAGCTTAATGTGAAATATACTCCTTCGGATGGTGTTCCTCTATCTAATCCCAGTATGTATCGTACAATTGTTGGAAATCTAGTATATCTAACAATTACTCGTCCTGATATTGCTTATGTTGTGCATGTTGTGAGTCAGGTTGTTGTTTCTCCTATTACAGTACATTGGGCAGTTGTTCTCCGTATTCACCGATATCTTTGTGGTACTCAGTTTCAAAGTCTTCTATTTCTCTCATCATCTTCTAGAAAATCATGTCATATTATAATATATTTGTTTTTATCTTGTAATCTGACATGGTATCAGAGCCTGTATCTCATTTGTTTCCTATTTTTGTAAGTTCGCCTGATGTTAAGTCCTACATCGACGGCCTCAATTTGCAATGCTTACTAGAATAAGGTCGTCTGGTTTGGTAGGTATTTATAGAGGAGGGATGTTGGCAAAAAAACTCATATCACCTACCTTAATTTGTAGTAAGCAACTTCACTTAGTATCAATTAGTTTTAAGATGAAAGCTCAAATCCTTAACCATCTCTTGCAATGCTTACTCGACTTCAGGTTACTTTTGCAAATTTTCTTCAATCTTTTTCTTACTTGACTTCAGGTTACTTCTGCAAATTTTCTTCGATCTTTTTCTTACTCATGCAAGTGCATTGTTGCCTAACAATATAAATTATTCAACTAATTCAGATTAAACATAATTATAGCGAGGTAGTGACATTATCGAGATTTTTACAAAAATATTATTATTTTAAAATATTATGACGTAATTATATCTATTTATTCTTTATTTACCAAACTAATATCATTTATTGTAGAATTCAAAAATCGATTCTTGGGTTACCGAAATCTCAATTTCAATTTCATTGATTTATAGGAACGTGTTTAATTGGAATTCGATTTACGGAAAACCGAATTCCAAACAAGTTTTTTTTTTTTTTTTTATGAAAAAGATATTAAAAATTAAAATTAAATAAAAATTAAATATTTTAATAAAATATTATATAATTAATTATTTTATTCATATATATACATATTTAAATATTTAAAATTTTTTAAATAAAAATTATTATATTAAATAATAATTTTTTTATATATTATATATATATATTTATATTTATTAATATAATATTTAAAAATTAATATTAAATATTATTAAATATTTATTATTAATATTAAATATTAAATATTTAATATATATAATGATTAAATTTAAATTACAAATTCCATTAAAAATAATTAAATAAAACTTAATTAATAATATTGTTGACATAAAAGAAAAATAATTTCTAAGCAACATAAGTTAACCAGAGGTATGACAATAAGAACAATTTTTTACACGACCATGTTATTCTATAATGTCCATCTCTGTTCTTATTCGATTTAACTTGGGTCGACCCTTTGAAGTTCTTTTCAATTTCGGGTTTGGACACAAAGTTGAGCCTGTGTAAGTTGACCAATAATCTTCATGTCTGAGTTCTCCAAATTGTCCTTCATAAACCTTAGAAACTTGTTGTAATGTATATACGGAAGCGATGCACATGTTAAAATCATGGTGTGCATATTTGCACGCAGCAAGCACATGTGAGCATGACATGTGAACTTTTTGAATCTTTCCACAATCACACCACATCTCATCCAACCTAACTGTAAATTTTCCTACCGGTCGGACTTCTCGCGGATTTACCATCTCCTCCACTATAAATCTTGTACTTGATCTGTCAAAGTTGATGACTCTATGGGTATTTGTCTTTGAGTGTGCATCTTGCAATATTTTTTAAGCGGCTTCAAAATATATATGACCAGCTGTAATCATGGCATCTACCTCCCTACCTCTTTCTGTGAAGGATTTGTTGCAACAGGTATATGTTGCCATAACCATAGAACAAATTGGGAGGTTTCTTGTTTTTTTTAAGATGAAATTAATTGACTCTGCTAGGTTTGTTGTCATGTGTCCCCACCGTCGTCCGTTGTCCCATGCAAGTGTCCATTTGTCCCTTGAAATCTCGTCCAACCATTGTGCTGCTTCTAAATTATCATCTCTTACTATATTATAATAGTAAAAAAAATCTAGGTTCAGTCATATCATATGTTATAAAAAAATTTAAAAGTATAATTAATATAAGTAACTAACAAAGTGTAAAAAACATTAATAACTAAATCAAATATTGATGATGTTAAAGACTTAAGAAAAATAAAAAATTACTCATATTGACGACATCCTTCTTTAATGCAGTATTTTTGAAATGTCTCATGAAGTTTTATGCAATATGTCTAATGCAACACACATGCACAGAATTGTTTTCTGTCCAACCGCTTCCATGTCTACAATATGCACTTCTTATGATCTCGTGACGATCTGAAATGAGACATAATCCCTCTTGTAGTGTTATGTACCTTTGTAGGTTTCTTAAAAAAAAGAATCATGCATCACTGGTTTCACCTTCTACAATAGCAAAGACAATTGGAACTATGTTGTTACGCCCGTCTTGTGCAACTGTCACCAATAAGGTCCCTTTCTACTTCCCGTATAAAAATGTTTCATCCACTTGAACAATAGGCTTACAGTGGTGAAACCCATCAATGCAGGGTTTGAATGTCCAAAATGTCTAACAATGTTAGATTGGGAAGAAATGTGTGAAACATATCTAGGCATTGTGCCAGTCAAAGGAGAGTCACTAATTGGCTCTATGATCAAGCTAAAGTGGCTTAGGAAAAATATTTTACAGCTCCCAAAAGAACCATCAGAAGAACAACTTCATGCCCATTGTAGGGCATATATATTAGGTTTAATTGAAGGTATTTTGATGCCTGACAAGACAGGTAACAAAGTTCATCTTATGTATTTAACTTTATTAACTAATCTTATACATTCCAGACGCTATGGCTGGGGGTCTGCTTGTTTAGCTGTGCTGTACAGGAAAATGTGTAGAGCAACAGATGTAAGGATCAAAACAATGGATGATTGTGCATCTCTTTTACAATCTTGAGCATGGCATCGCATGTCATATATTGCTCCAATTTGTAGTCTTCCACCAAAATACCCATTGGTTTGTAAATGGAGTGGGGTGCTAAACTTTAGAAATGTACCTCACAATAATGTTGTGGGGTATAGAACTATGTTTGATCACATTCAAACTGATCAGGTATATCTTTTTCACAAAATTATTAATTCATTTATTATTTTTGATTTATTTTTAATAACAAAAATAATTTTTTTGTGAAAGTTTTTATAGGCCCCATATAAGGACTTGCAAACATCAATACCAATCCAAGCATACAACGATGCCCAATTGTGGATTACATGTATAGCCATAATTTGTTTTGCAATTGTTGAATGACATCAATCTAATAGAGTGAAGTTACAATTCGGTTTGTTACAAGAAGTCCCTTCTCCACCAAATAATTTGGATGACCTACACAAGATTGACATGAGGGGAAGACATGATAAAAATTGGGTAACAAAACATTAGTGGGTCATCGAATGCAAGGCCTATTATTTCACACAAGAGAATACATGCAATGGTACATTGCCAATTCTATCATTTTTCTATCTGTACCACAACTACTCCAAGATCCAAGAGTCCACCAACAATCAAGGATTACAGCCACTTTTGAAACCAATATCACTTCTACACCATCAAATAATGATCCTCAATATGTTTCCTTATCTCCGCAATATGTGACGTCATAACCAAATACAATTGATAAAAAAAATTCTTTTACAGCAACTTCAGAGGATATATTCTCAAACTTATTTGGTGTAGATTTTTCAACTCCAGCTTCGACACATGCTTACATGAATTCTCTTTATCAATTGAATTATGCTAACCAACCAGGTAGTTCCTCAATTGCTTTTCAAAATCCGGGAGTTCATGAAGAAGAAAATCCTCTACAGATTCCTCTTGAAATTCAAGAGCAACAACCACAACGACGAAATCCAACACATAATAGACGTCACCCTCATTGTGGAACTAGACATCATTATGGAGATTAAAATATTGTTGATATCATTATCAATATATATATTTCTTAAACTTTATTGTTTATGGTTGTGTTTAACAATTTTTTATAATATTAACTATGTTTGTATTTATTAATTTTTTAGTATATTATTGTGAATGTTTACTAATAATAATAATACATGTGATAATATTTTATATTTAAAAATAATTAATATTTTATATTTAAAAATATTTAATATTTAATTTTATATTAAAATTTATTATTTAATATTAATAATAATTATTTAATAATATTTAATATTAATTTTTAAATATAATAAAACTTTCTTATTTAATATAATAATTTTTATTTAAAAAAATATGAATATTTAATATAATAATTTTCTTGAAAAAAAAAACTTGGTTAGAATTCGATTTTTTGTAAACTAAATTCTAATTAAACACTTTGTATAAATCAATGAAATTAAAATTGAGATTTCGGTAATATATGATCGATTTCTGAATTCATTCTACACTAAATAATATCAATTTGATAAATATATAATAGATAGATAAAGTTACGTAATAATATTTTAAAATAATATTATTTTTATAAAAATCTCGACATTATCTTCGGGAGAAAAGGGAAAAGCATACTTGAATACTTCGCTTTCAAACCAAAAATGTGGAAAAAGTGTTGGGCTGAGTTTTCTGACAAAAAGTGGTAACCAATGAGAATAGGACTTTCAAATAGAAAAATTCATTTTCATTGGGTTAGGTGGTTTGCCGTCATGGTTGGACATTACTTTTCAATGGCAAAATAGAACTTTTCAATGACAAATATTGTTTTTTATTACACGATAGAAAGTGAAATATTTTTAAAAAAAAATAGAAAATATGTTTATTTAAATTAAATAAAAAATAAAATAAAATATTTTTATTATTAATAATTTTAAGATTAAATATATTTTTAATTCTTATCTTATGTAAAGAGATTAATTTAAAACACTCTCAGATTTAAAACAGATTTTTACGTTATCAAAATTCATTCTATTTATTGAAACTTACGTAATGATTACTATGTTTGAAGTAATGTATATCGAGGTTAAGATATTATTTTACATTCATATAAATTAGATATAACCAGATATAAATTTTATTTTTATTAATTTTGTAAAAATAGGTTAAATTTAAAATTTATGTATTTATAATAACAAAATTGTTATATTTATTAGATCACATAAATCATTCATTAATATTTAGTCTTATTAGAATATTATATAGAATATTATATATTTATTAGTTAAGGTTAATTTAGTCTTTATATTATTGATGTATTTTCCTATTTATATTATTGTATCCTCTAGGGTTTCCTCACAAGTTATAATCACAAATTCTATTTCTCCTTTTCCCTTTCTCATGTCTCTTCTCTTCTTGCTCTTATGTTATCATGGTATCTAGAGCAAGGTTCGTTATTAGAGTAGTGTAAGGCAATAAAATTTGTCTTGACACTATTTGTCAATCAACCCAAAAGTTTTGTTCCGCTGTGCAATTTGGTGGTTCCTGTTGGTGGTTTCTGTTGGTGGTTTCTGTTGGTGGTTCCCGTTGGTGGTTCCTGTTGGTGGTTCGTTTTGGTTATTTTTTTTTCCCCCTTATTTATTTGTTGTTCTTTGTTACTCTGTGGTGCAATTAGATATGACTGGTGAAAAGGAGGATACTTTGCATTCTGTTGGTGTTAAATTGAGTGGGCAAAATTATTCTTATTGGAGTTATGTGATGAAAAATTTTCTGAAAGGCAAGAGAATGTGGGGTTATGTTGATGGAACTCTTTCTCAACCTTCAAATGCAGAAGAGTTGGAAACTTGGGAGGTAAATAACTCAAAAATCATTACTTGGATTAATAATTCTGTTTCGCAATCAATAGGAATGCAGCTTGCAAAATATGATTTGGCTAAAGATGTCTGGGATCATTTGAAAAAGTTATATGTTCACTCTAATTTTGCAAAACAATACCAATTGGAAATTGATAT
>BDMB01000003.1:3980110-4190519 GCA_016859785.1 Macrotyloma uniflorum
GCTTTACCTTTTAATAAAAGTGTTTCTACCTCTCATGCACCTTTTGACTTGATTCATTCTGATGTATGGGGTCCATCACCGGTTCCTACCAAAGGTGGATCTCATTATTATGTTTCATTTATTGATGATTATACTCGTTACTGTTGGGTTTATCTTATGAAACATCGTTCTGAATTTTTTGATATATATGTTATGTTTCGTGCTTTACTTAAAACCCAACATAATGTTGTTATTAAGTGTTTTCGTTGTGATTTGGGCGGTGAGTACACTTCTAATAAATTTTGTGAATTACTTGCCTCGGACGGTACTCTTCACCAAACTTCTTGTACTGATACTCCTCAACAAAATGGGGATGCTGAAAGAAAACATCGTCATATTCTTGAAACTACTCGTTCTCTTTTATTGTCTGCTTCTGTTCCTAGTGAATTTTGGGGAGAAGGTGTACTTCTGTTTATATTATTAATCGAATTCCATCCTCTGTTATCTCTGGTATGTCTCCCTTTCAAAAATTGTATGGTTATGTTCCTGATTACTCTTCCTTAAAAGTTTTTGGCTCTACGTGTTTTGTTCTTCGTCCACATGTAGAACGTAATAAATTATCCTCTCGTTCTACAATATGTGTTTTTCTTGGTTATGGGGATGGTCAAAAAGGTTATCGTTGTTATGATCCTATCAATAACAAACTTTATGTTGCTCGCCATGTTGTTTTTCTTGAGCACATTCCATTCTATACCATGTTAGAATCTTCCCCCGACCCTACAAAATTAGATCTCATTTGTATTGATCCTTTTTCCAAAGATGATAATGATGCTGTAAATAATATTGAAATTGAGAATTGTAGGAATGATACTTGTACTACTACATCTCAAGATGTTCCAACGGCTTCCCAAGCACCTCCTATGATGGTTGATCCTCCACCTCCTCGTTATCCTTCACGTGTTCGTAAGTCCACTCAATTACCAGATTTTGATTATTCTTTTTATTCTTCCTCTTTTGTTTCTTTCTTAACCTCAATTCATAGTTTGTCTGAGCCGTCTTCCTATCAAGAGGTTGTCCTTGATCCACTTTGGCAACAGGCTATGCAAGAGGAACTTTCTGCATTATACAAGACAGCTACTTGGGATTTGGTATCTCTTCCTCCAAGTAAACAAGCTATTGGCTCTCGGTGGGTCTACAAGATTAAAACAAAGTCAGATGGGTCTGTTGAGCGTTATAAAGCTCGTCTAGTTGCTAAAGGATTCTCTCAAGAATATGGTTTGGATTATGCAGAAACCTTTGCCCCAGTTGCTAAGATGACAACCATTCGCACTCTTATTGCGGTTGCATCTGTTCGTCAGTGGCATATCTTCCAGATGGATGTTAAAAATGCTTTCTTAAATGGTGATTTGAGAGAAGTGTACATGATACCTCCTCCAGGTGTTTCTCATAATCCAGGGGAGGTGTGTAAGTTAAAAAAGGCTCTTTATGGTCTCAAGCAAGCTCCCCGGGCTTGGTTCGAAAAGTTCTCCAAAGTTATTACTTCTCTTGGATTTCGTTCT
Organism: Macrotyloma uniflorum; assembly: GCA_016859785.1. Lineage (NCBI taxonomy): Eukaryota > Viridiplantae > Streptophyta > Magnoliopsida > Fabales > Fabaceae > Macrotyloma > Macrotyloma uniflorum. The sequence continues at coordinate 3,981,649 of BDMB01000003.1, forward strand.
AGTGATTATGATTCTGCTTTGTTTCTGAAGACTACTTCTCATGGTCGTATTATTCTCAGCTTATATGTTGATGATATGATAATTACAGGGGATGATATGGATGGAATTGAAAGACTAAAATTACAATTGACAAAACAATTTGAAATGAAGGATTTGGGACCCCTTCGTTATTTCTTAGGCATTGAAGTTGCATATTCTCCTAAAGGATATCTTCTTTGTCAATCTAAGTATATTGGCATTATTCTAGATCAGGCTCTTCTTTCTGATACTCGCACATCCGACACTCCTATTGAGCTTAATGTGAAATATACTCCTTCTGATGGTGTTCCTCTACCTGATCCGACCATGTATCGTACTATTGTTGGAAATCTAGTATATCTAACAATTACTCGTCCTGATATTGCTTATGTTGTGCATGTTGTAAGTCAGTTTGTTGTTTCTCCTACTACAGTACATTGGGCAGCTGTTCTCCGAATTCTTCGATATCTTCGTGGTACTCAGTTTCAGAGTCTTCTATTTCCCTCATCATCTTTCTTGGAATTGCGTGCTTATTCTGATGCTGATTGGGCTGGTGACCCTACTGATCGTAAGTCTACTATAGGTTTTTGTATTTTTCTGGGAGACTCTTTGATTTCTTGGAAGAGTAAGAAACAAGATATTGTTTCTCGTTCTTCTACTGAAGCTGAATATCGTGTCATGGCTCTAACTACTGCTGAAGTTGTTTGGTTACGTTGGCTTCTTTCTGACATGGGTGTTTCTCTTTCTGAACCAACTCCTATGTATTGTGACAACAAGAGTGCTATTCAAATTTCTCATAACTCGGTCTTTCATGAACGCACGAAGCATATTGAAATTGATTGTCATTTCACCCGTCATCATCTTCAACATGGAACCATTACATTACCTTTCATTTCTTCGACTATGCAAATTGCTGACTTGTTTACAAAATCTCATTCTGTTAAACGTTTTCATTTTTTGATTGACAAACTCTCGATGCTTCATGCTAATGCATCGTGAGTTTGAGGGGGATGTTAGAATATTATATAGAATATTATATATTTATTAGTTAAGGTTAATTTAGTCTTTATATTATTGATGTATTTTCCTATTTATATTATTGTATCCTCTAAGGTTTCCTCACAAGTTATAATCACAAATTCTATTTCTCCTTTTCCCTTTCTCATGTCTCTTCTCTTCTTGCTCTTAGGTTATCAAGTCTTATGTTTAATTGTATATTCAAATTGAGAAGATTTTAACATGAAAAAAATGTATAAAAAATATATTAAAGATCCTATATTATATGAAAATAAGATTAAATTAAAATAAATTAGATAATTATAAAATTTACCTAATAAATTAATTTTATAAAAATAAATTAAGAAACTTAAAATCTATTTATAATAGATATTATTATTAAAAACTTTTTAAAAAAAAGAAACAATTATTGTTAAAAAAGCATCAATCATGCCCTCAACAAGTCTAACACGCCGGCAGATTTTAGTTATATATATATATATATATAGAGCATAGAGAGAGGAGAAAGAATTACACATGCAGTAGGCAGCAAACACAACAACTAATTTAGCATCATGGCGGGTTCAGAAAACAGTAAAGAAAGGAAGCACTATGTTCTGGTGCATGGAGCATGCCATGGAGCTTGGTGTTGGTACAAGCTCAAGCCACGGTTGGAATCTGCAGGCCACAAGGTCACAGTGTTGGACCTTGCAGCTTCTGGCATCAACGTGCAGAAAATTGAAGAGGTTGATACTTTCTCACAGTACACTGAGCCTTTATTGCAACTATTGGCCACAAATCCTTCAAATGAAAAGGTGATTCTAGTTGGTCATAGCCTTGGAGGACTCAACATAGCTCTTGCCATGGAGAAATTCCCAGAAAAAGTTGCGGTTGGTGTTTTCTTAACAGCTGTTGCTCCAGACATTGAACACCAACCATCTTATGTCTTGGAAAAGGTTTGCTTCTTTCTGATCATCCTCTTCATCTCTTTACACTTATTATATAAAAATTAAATGTCAATTTTTCATCCCAGGCAAGTGAAATATATTATAAAATGAAAAAGAAATATGAGAACTCATCAGTTTAAAATGGTGATACAGAGTCTTCTTACTCATTTACTGATATTTTATATATAATTATTTCGTAACATTTATTCCTATGTTGAATTATAATATCAAATCTAGAATATAAAAAATTTACTCATTTATAGTTCTTTTACAGATAATTGAGTTTTTTATTTCTAATTTTAACTAACAAATGATTTGCCCATTTATTACTGTATGTCAAGTTATATTTGTTTATATTATATAGTATATTATTTTTTCAAACATATATGAATGGGGAAAAAATTAAGAAAAACTATTAGTTAATAAATTTCTCTTTTATGTCAAAAACAAAATAGAATTGTGACTGACATGATAAATAATAGAAAATTACAGTTATTCTTGCCATGTTTTTTTCTTCGACAGTACAGAGAGAGTAATCCTGCGGGGAATTCGTTAGACAATGAATCATCTCACAGTGGAAACAAAACAAGATTTGTTTATGGTCCCAGATTCTTGTCCCAGAAAGTCTACCAAGTCTCCCCCATCGAGGTAATTACACATTAGAAAGAAAAAAAAAAAAAAGTGTTTTTAGGTTCTATATTTAATTTCTCCCAACCTTAAAAAACGTGATTATTTTGAGAGAATAAACTAAATCTGCATGTTTTTAGTTCTTATATACTCCTTCCCAGTGGATAAATGTGATTAAAGTTCCTATATTTTTACACTGATGGTTTTGGTCTCTTAACTTTAACGAATATGTAGGTGTTCTTTTAACTTTAAAAAAAACATGAATTTTATTTAAAGATAGACTAAAACCACATTTTTTCAGAAGATTTTTCCAACTTACTTCAAGTAAAAATGGATTTAAACAATCCTGTCTTCAATAGTTTAAACATTTTCTTATCAGATTCTTTCATGTTATTTATATGTAAAGTTAAAATTTTCATCCAGAGTATTTCTGTTATTTTTATTTTATTTATTTTCAACTTTTACAACTATAATACTTTTAACTATTTTTTCAAAATTTTTATTATAATAATTATTAAGAATATAGATAAAATTTATAACATTAAAATTACAACATTTTGATTATCACACACATGCCCAATATTTTTTATTACTAATTAAAAGGTAATAACTGGAGTTATACTAAAATACCATTTTAAATTTTTAAAAAATACTTTTTATTTATTTAATGTGATTGAAATATACAAAAATAAATTTCATTTTAATTAAGCATTTAAGGAGTATTTTAGGGTTTAGGGATATGCATGTTGAGTAAGATGATGGAGATGGTTAAACTTCATAATAGGTTTACTTGTAAAATAAAAATAAGGATTGGAATGCAGGATCAAGAATTGGCGAAGACTTTGTTAAGGCCAGGGTCCTTATTTGCGGAAGACTTGTCGCAGCTCGAAAACTTCTCGAAACAGGGATATGGATCAGTTCCTCTTGCTTATATCGTCTGCACTGAGGACCTTACAATTCCATTGAGTTTTCAACTATGGATGATTCAAAATGCTGCCATCAATGACGTTGTAGAGATCAAAGATGCTGATCATATGCCCATGTTTAGCAAGCCACAAGAGCTATGCCATTCTCTCCTCCAGATAGCTACCAAATACGCATGAATCATCAACTACACTTTATTGCTTGCCTATGAAATTGACCTGTGTTAGAATTATAAAATCTCATTGAAACCTCGAGACTTATCAATAAAGTGAGCCTCTTTATAATTTTTCATTCATGAAGGTGAATAAATGAAATATGTCAAATTATAAGTGAAGTGGGTACCGTTCCATTCTTCAATCAAAATTGTATTCACCCAAAATCATTAATGAGTGAAATAAGAAGTGAAGCGTGTTACCCTTAATATTTAAAATTAATTAACTAATTCCATGATTGGACTAATCTATTTACATAAAATCTGAGCTGATTAAATTGAATTGGGTGAAATTATTTAGCTTATTGGTATCGAACGGAATATAAATCTCAATTCATATTTAGATGATCTAAGTCAGGCATGTATGTTTTTATCAGTCATGTTTTTGACATGGGTGATATAATTATTGTGGGAAGGTAAAGTGATATGATTTAATCATAGCATTTGGGCCTGATAGTATTAAATGATTTAATCATAGCATTTAATGTTTTGTAGCACTGAATCACCAAGTGTCAGTTGATGTAGACCATTGACTTTTCAAAGCCTTTCTACCTTCTGCAAACCTAATTCCTTTCACTGTCTATATATAGTAACATCCATTACAACACTAACTACAACCTCAGAACAAAAGGTCATGCTCTCAGATCAAACCATCATGTGGTGGTTGGATCTTCCCATCCACCTTCCTTTCGTACAACTTCAATCCACTCTTCCAATCTGCGGGCCACAAACTCACCCAGTTGCCTGGACCACCTTCCAGCTTCTGCCATCATCAATGCAGAAAATTCAACATCTTCATACTTTCTCAGTATTCTGAGTCTTTCTTGCAGCTATTCGCCACAATTCCTCGAATGAGAAGTAGTTCTAGTGGCTCACAACTCACAGGGGCTGAGTTCTTGCCATGGACAAATTCCCAGAAAAGGTAGCAGATGGTGTTTCCTTAACAATCTCTTGCTATGCTTCTGAGACTTCAGGTTACTTCTGCAAATTTTCTTCAATCTTTTTCTTAGTCATGCAAGTGAATTGCTGCATAACAATGTAAATTATTCAACTAATTAAGATTAAACATAATTATATATTCTACTACACAATTATTATCATTCACAAATTTTATCACTCAATCTTCTTTTTAATGCTTTTTTTACGTAATCTTTTTATAAGTAAAATTATATATTATGTTATAATTAAGTTTTTAACCGATTAATGATAATAATAAGAATAAAAAATTTATATATCTAAAAATTAATTTATAATAAAAATATTTCAAAATTATATCAAATTTATCCTTTTTCCTAGAAAAAGAACATTAAGTCTTTTATTCATACTAAATATATTAAATTATTAGATTTAATATTAATTTATCATAAATAAATCTCTTTTAATAATTTGTAATTTTCATTATATAAATTTTAAACTTTAAAATCAATATAATAAGAATAATTTAATATTTATACCACTTCTACATTTATATCATTGTCTTAGCTGAAAAGCCTTCAAAGTTTCAAGTCTTAAATAAAAACAAATTGATAGGATTTGATTTTGTAGGACCTTAAATTGGCCAAGATTTATCTAAGCAAAAGAACTTCTTCTGGAAAGAGGGATATGAATGAGACAAGAAAAAGAAACCCTGTCAAACTACAATCTTTTTTATCAAATTATCCATTAAAGAGACAAATCGAGTTTGTTGATGTTGATTATTGTTAGTCTGATGAGTGTTTTTTACAGTAGAAATTGAATAAGAGATTTTCACTCCATGTCTAAGTAATATGTATCTCATTATGCCAATCAGTTAATAATGAATTTGATCCTCCATCACTGTTTTCAATTTAATATATGAATTTCACAACGGATGAAATTAGTCTTTGATTTGGTTATTTGTCTTTTACTTGCATTAAATATTGTAATTTAATTTTAGATAGGAACTTGGAAAGATTAAAAAATTATTTTCCGAAATTTAGAAACTAAAAAAAAAAGAAATTTTAATTTGAAGAACTAAATAAAAAAATTTAAATTAAAAGATTAAAAACATATTTAAATTTATATTTTAATACTATAAATATGAATGAAAGAAAAAATTTCTGTTTTAAAAGTTTACAGATTCTATCCACTTTTCACTATTATTTTTCATTTATAATTTGATTTTATTTATTAAATTTGTTCAATCAAAATTTAAAAGATGTAGTTTCTGAAATGTATAAGCTAAAATATAAGTGTTTTTAATTAATTTATTTTAAGATTAAAAATTATTTATTAGTTTTATGAATAGACATGATTCACGAAAGAGTTATTATGATTAGTATATTTGAATTCCAAAATTTTCATAAATAGGAATTGTCGGTTCTAGAGTAGGATTGACATTTGGGGTCGGGACGGAGTCAGGAATTTTAGGTGAGGGGGCCGAACCGAATTGGTCCGGTTCGGACCGAACCAAAGTAATTAAATAAAATAATATATATACATTAAAATTAATTATCACATAAAAATAAATATAATTGATAAAATTATTAATAAATTATAAATCATTTACATATATTTAAAATCAACATAAATAATTATATATAAGATCAAATATATACATGATATATTTAATTTTTTAATTGTACTCGACGATGTTTCATGTTATAAAAATTATCAATTATCATATCTGTATTGAACTTGGCAGCAATCTCCTTTTCAAGGTAAACAATCATGTAATTAGTAAAAAAATCATCTTCCATCCTATTCCGAAGTCTTGTTTTAATAATCTTCATAGCAACACATTTTGTTGTTGACATAGATAGTTAACAAAAATAATAAAGAATTTTTCTTACCTTATTTCTTCAATATAAGAAAAATATAGTCGACGTCTTATTTGCTTTGATTTTAAATTTCTTAATTTTTAATTTCTATTTCGAATACTCTACAATTTTCTAATATATATATATATAATATAATATAAAAAATTATTTTGATATCTTTTGATTTTTTTTAATTGATGATATTTGTTAAAATGATATATAGTACAAATATAAAAACTTATCTTTTTAATAATAGATAAAATATTCTCTTTTATATATAAGATTATATATTTGATTATTTTTAATTAAAGATATTCTATTTAGATTTATTGGGGGGCCAAAAATGATATATTTAATAATTTAAGTATAATTTTATATAGTAATAAGAAAAATTTAAAATGTTGAGGGGGCCCCCCTAGTCCCCCTTGGCTCCGCCCCTGTTTGGGGTTTATGTTGTACAAATATAATAAAATAGATTAAATTAAATTAAAGTGATTTATATTTTTTAAATTTAGTTTAAATTATATTAATATTATATTTATTTAATTTAAATAAAATTTATATTAAAATTAGAGCTGTTGTATTTAATAAATTTAAATTAAATTTTATTTCAATTAATTTAATTTTTTAATTAAATAAATAAAATATTTTTAAAATTACACTTTTAATTTTAAGAGAAGGAGTGTTAATATACAAGAATTAACAACATAAATACTTAGCAATAAATACAAGTATTCAATGATCATAATTGAATTTTTTTTCTTTTTATCTAATTTTTTATTGTTTATTTGTTTTTTTTTTATATATAAATGCATATGTATGTTACATGATCGTCTATTTTTAATTTAATAATTTATTGTTTGTTGAAATTTTTTATTTTATAACTTATAAGATAATTAATATTTAATTTTTTTATATAATAATTAATAATACTCTAGTTGAAACCATCCCAAAACCTAAACTAAAGAAGTACTTTGTAGATCAAGTAAGAAGTATCTAAAAAATTATCTTCACCAAACCATTTCTTGAATAAACATTGATTTTTAAATTTTTTAAATAAAAAAATGAATTAAATTGAATTTAGAATTTAAAAGGATTCATTAAAATAAATTTAAAGTGAGATTTAAATTATGAGAATTATAAATTAAATTGAAATATTTAGACTTTTTCACACCCAGTGTACGTAAACAAAATAATGAACACATTAGTTTCAACATTTATAGTGAATAATTGGAATTTTTGTCAAGAAGAGGCAGAATAGGACCCATTTCAGTGTATATATATAGGCTATAGCAATAAGGAATGCAAAGTGAAGATGCTGGGGTCAAGAAATAAGCATTTTGTTCTGGTGCATGGGGCTTGCCATGGAGCTTGGAGTTGGTACAAGCTCAAGCCACGCTTGGAATCTGCAGGCCACAAAGTCACAGTTCTGGACCTTGCAGCTTCTGGCACCAGTATGCAGAAAATTGAAGATGTTCATACTTTCTCACACTATTCTGAGCCTTTGTTGCAGCTTGTGACCACAACTCCCCCAAATGAAAAGGTGATTCTAGTGGGTCATAGTCTTGGAGGACTCAACATAGCTCTTGCCATGGAGAAATTCCCAGAAAAAGTTGCAGTTGCAGTTTTCATAACAGCTGTAGTTCCAGATATTCAGCACAAGCCATCCTATGTCTTAGAAAAGGTTTCTTTCTCACCCTCATCTGCACAATATGCTTTTACAAGTTTCCAAATCTTTTTCACCTAAACCAGTAATAATATTTTGTTTACTGCGTATTTTGTAATAGACTGTGTTCACAAAGTTTGTATGAATTTTTTAATAATATATATTAAGAACAATGTTATATATTGATTTTAAATATATTAAAGCAAAAACTATCCCTATAAATTTATCTATCTTTTTTGTATACCAGAAAATATATGAAGTGTATTTGGTCCCAAATTTATCTCTTTGATGAATGTCCAGAATCGTTGATAGTGATCAACAGTACAAGCCATGGACTTAAAGATTACAGGTCCACGACAATATGGACCCATATATTATTATTCGTACAAATCTTTTAACAACCAGCATGTCGGGGGCCCAATTTTTTTTCAAATTTACAACTATATTATATTTCAACTATTCATTTTGTTTGCACACGTCTTTCCATTTTAGACAATTTAGGTACTTTAATTCTAATAAATAATGAATGCATTTAATTCTATTAATATCTAAATATATTTTGTTATTATATTTTAGGTAAAATATAATAACAAAATATATTTACATATATTTTAATAAATTCATTATATTATAATTTTTTATGTCATACCCATTCTGCAAATTTCAACGTATAACAAGGTATATATTAATCTTATAGTTTTCACTGGATAAAATATATATTAAGGATAAATCAAATTCAAAATATTAATAAAAAAATTATTTTTTTCTGTGGGTAACACTACACATTTACATCTTATTAACACTACACATTTTCTTGACATAAACAGTACATTGAGAGTATTCCACCTCCGAATTGGTTGGACTGTGAATTCTCTCAGAGTGGAAACAAAACAGTAGTTGTTTTTGGTCCCAAATTTTGTTCCACCAAACTCTACCAAGGCTCCTCGGTTGAGGTATAATTTTACCATGTAGCAACCTTTTATTCCATATAGTATTGCATGTCGAAAAAGTAATGTTTTTTTAGGAAAATAAAAATAAAGATTGGATTTTGCAGGATATAGAATTGGCCAAAAGTTTATTAAGGCCAGGTTCCCTCTTTATCGAAGACTTGTCTCAGCAGCTAATTTTTTCTGAAGAGAGATATGGATCAGTTCCTCTTGCTTTTGTTGTTTGCCCTGAGGACCTTGGAATTCCATTGAATTTTCAGCTCTGGATGATTCAAAATGCTGCTGTCAATGACCTTGTAGAGATCAAAGGTGCAGATCATATGGCTATGCTTAGCAAGCCACAAGAACTATGCGATTCTCTGCTGCAAATAGCTGCTAAATATGCATGAATTCATGAAGCAGGTTTTGTTTGCTGCGTTTTGAAATTAACATGTTTTCTAATTATAAGTTCTTATCTACAATGAGTCATATCAATAAAATAATATTCTTCCGACCACCAGACACATACAAAGTTGTATTCCTGTTATGTTGATGAATAAATGATTTTCTTTTAAAGTCATACAGATACAGTAGCTGTTTTTGTGTTGCTCAAGTCTGAAAATATTATTAAAGCAATACTTAACAATGAAAACCATGTTTAACACCACATTTATGTTTGTTAAAGAAAAGCCAATCCTGGTTTATGGTTTACCTACGCAACCACTCTAGAATGGGTTATGGGAACTAGCATAAGAAAAATATGCTTCATGATTATATGCTTCATGATTACTTAATTAAGGAATGGATAAAATATTATTTGTAAAAGTAAAGCTAAGATTGTGTTGATTCTCCAATTATTTATTTCTTAATAAAAAATATTAAAGCAACAGCAATTTCTTAAACAAATCAAAGCACAGTTTTTTCCACGTACTAAAACCTCTGAACGCTCCATTAAGCATTTAAAAACATGCAAAGCTACATATTGATGAAACCTTTGTCGTCTTGCATTTCTGTTTTTCTAAATTGCAATAGTTGTTTGAATTAAAAAAGAAAATCATTGTCACTAACTTTCTTTGACATCTTCATTCACACATAAAATATTAAAGTGCTAAGCTTTAACGGAAAAACTTGTATTAAAGAATATGAATACCTTGTTTTTCTAGAAAACGGAAAAGAAAATGACCATTCTTCAAATATATCTCTGCATCTTTTCGTCAATAGAAGAAGCAGGTACATATTTTCATTCTATTTTCTTTTTCAATCAATTTTTCATGTAAAATATAAGAATAAATCAAAACTTATCAATGCTAACAATAATTTCTTTTAATTCTATTCAGTTCTATGTAATGAATAACATATGTTTTTTATGTTTTTATGTTTCGATTGTTTATTTAAAGTATTCATTTTGATATTTTTTAATTTTAAATTCGAGTTGATGTTTTCTTTTCAGAATTAATTTAGCGGCGAGTTAAGATGGTTAACAGGTTGTTTGATAACTGATTAATAATATTATTAGAAAATCTTATATATATTTTTTGAATTGATTTTGAAAATAAATTAAATTTATAATATTATTAAGAAATCGTACATACATTTCTTAAACCAGTTTTAAAAAGAACTAAGCCATAATATTTTTAATATCTTATCATATTCCAAATTTATTATTTATAAAATTTTAATAACTTTCTTATAACTTGATCAATTTATTTTATTTAAATTTTGATGATTTTTTTGAAAGTTTATTCTAACTTTATTACTAAAATGAACTCTTAACCAATAATATCTCATATACAATCTAGTTTACCAAATCAATTATGTGATTCAGTACTAAATTCCTAAAATACGATTATGTCATATGATTTATTTATCTAAATACCATTGTGTCATCCATTTGATATTCTTAGAACTTATTTCTGTGGATTTTTCTACCAGTACTACCAAACTTAGATCCATCACACAAATTCACAATCACACATAAATTCACAATTAAGAAGACATTTTTTTTAATACACGGGTCTTTATAATCTCATCTCTTACATTAAACACATGTTTGGAACCTCCAGTCAAATTTTATATATTCTATTATTTTATAAGTTTTTAATCACTAAATTCACATTTTTTTTTTATGATTTTGCTTAATAATTTATTGTTATTTTACTAACAATTAAGAATTATTATTTTTTTAAAGATTTTACAATTCAATTTTTTTCTCTTAAAATAGATGTATAAGAATATATATATATATATATATATATATATATATATTTATCAGTCAGACATTATATATATGTTATTGTTAGTATAATATTTAAATATTTTACCATTTGTCCTCTTTTACATTTTCTTTGTAAAACAAAAATTAAAATCTCTACTCCTTTTCTTCAAGAGCGAGAAATCTAAGTCTCTTTTATATTTATTAGCAATCCAAAATCACCACTTATGTTACTACAAACATCATCATTAGCTGTTTCGTCTTCTTTCTCCTCTTCAAACTGTTCTTATCTTTCCTGCATGTTCAAAATGTTGTTATCATCATTACTTCCTTTATAGTTAATGCTTATTTTTTTGTCATCAAACTTTTCTTACACTTCAAACTTCAGTAAAAAAAAAAAAAAATTAGATAATTATTTGTCATTATTTTTAGTGTTTATATTTATCTCGCAATGTTAAGTTTACAAATTTAAGATAAATAATTTATTTAAGTAATTAGATCTCGGATGAAAAAATAGGTCAAATGTTTTTCTTTACAAACGTATTGAGGTCAAATGTTAATTCATATTAAAAATGTATAAAAAGCATTTTCTTATGAAAATTTTATATAATATTTTGATAAAATGCTTCTGTTTTTAATAATAATAACCAAAGACGTACCTTCACTGTTGAAAGGCAATAATTCAGGTATTTATGGAGGAGCGAGTAAGCTCCAACCATTTCAGTGTCCAGATACAGTGAGAAGGGATAGAAAGTAATGAGTAGAACCCCAACAAGAAAAAATAATGACTTCAGAAAATTTGACAGAGAGGAAGCACTATGTTCTGGTGCATGGGGCTTGCTATGGAGCTTGGCTTTGGTATAAGCTGAAACCACGCTTGGAATCTGCAGGGCACAAGGTCTCAGTGCTGGACCTTGCAGCTTCTGGCACCAACATGCAGAAAATTGAAGATGTTGATACTTTCTCTCAGTATTCTGAGCCTTTGTTGCAGCTATTGGCTTCAATTCCCCCAAATGAGAAGGTGGTTCTAGTAGGTCACAGTCTTGGAGGGCTCAACATAGCACTTGCCATGGACAAGTTCCCAGAAAAGGTAGCAGTTGGTGTTTTTGTAACTGCTGTAATGCCAGACACTGAACACAAGCCATCCTATGTCTTAGAAAAGGTTAGTTTCTCAGCCTCGTTACTATAATTCATACATATTTTCTCCATTTTTTTGTCTCTATACTTCTTCCAATGTCTAGATGTTGAATCACTTGAAAATGTACTTGTTGAGGAAGTTCTCTGGTCAGTTATTCAGACTCCACATGCTTCTAACTCGTATAAACTCCATTAAATCGACATAATCGATGATGACACTCATTAAATCAGACATTTTTGTTCTTTCCAACTTGGCAAGTGATATTTCCTCTATTAACATCCACACACTGTCTCCACTACCAGATTCGACTAGGTATTCACATTTTTATTTTTTCCATTTTTTTATTATATAGTTATTAAATCAAACATAAAAATCGAATATAATTTGATTTCATTTAGATTTAATTTAATGTAAATTTTATATTAAAATAAAATATTTAGATTGCTTTTCATTAATTTATTATTGTAAAATTGTTATATTTATAATAAAAATTTATCAAATAAATATATGATTTTTTTTTTAGTTTTTATAATTTTAATTTTATCTTCTATTGATAAATAAAATATTAAATTTACAGATAAAAATTATAATATAGTTTTTTATGATAAATATAAATCGAAGAAGTTTTATATATTTTAAGAATAAAAATAAAAAATTTAATCTTTATCCTTTATTTTTTTAATCTAATAATTAAGATGAATTAATATTACACAATATTAAATTTTAAAAAATAAATATTAAAAATAAAAAATATTTAAAAAATACATATTATTTGTTTTTTTATTTTAAATATATTATATATTTAAATATAATAAACAATTTATTTCAATTTTTTATTTTCAATCTAAAATTTTAAATTAAATTAGTGTCTTTGAAAAAAAAATAGATAAAATTGATTTTCAGAATTTAAATTAATTTTTAATTATTCTTTTATCACTTCGATTTTGAATATCTTAAAATTTTTAGCATGCCAATTAAATCATATATTCGTCCATGACTACCAAATCGCACACTAACTAAAAGCACGATTTGAGGGTTGATTTTGGATGAAGTTATTTAATCATAGTTGTTAAAAAACTTAGAAAGGGGAATTAAAATTGTGAAATTAAAATTCTGTATAGAAGAATTACGAAAAGTTCAAACAAGTACCCAGATGGAAGTGGAAGCAATAATATACTCTGGTGGGAACCAGTGGGTGCAGTATGATAAAATAAAGCATGAAAATTCAGAAAAGCCAGAAACCAAATATTTCCTGGCTCCACCCATTTTTACTCCATATCTCTATCGTCACTATAATTTAACTTTTTCATTTGGTTGTAATGATAAAGTAGAAAAGAATGGAGAACCCAACCTCTCTAAACAAGGTTTATTATAGTCTATAAATGTAATGGGAATAATGTAAAATAATTTATATTGACAGAGCATATATTATTATTATTATTTTTTGAACTTTAGTTAACAAATTATTCACACATATATACTCATTAAAAAATTATTTACTAAGGTATATTTTTTAGAAAAAAAATATTAATATGAATATTATATGATTTTCCTTCCACAGTTAATTGAGAGTACCTTGGGAACGAATTGGTTGGACACTGAATTCTCCCAGAGTGGAAATAAAACAATACTTGCTTTTGGACCCAAATTCCTTTCCAAAAAACTCTACCAAGCATCTCCCATGGAGGTAATTACATGTTACAACCTTCTTGTCCATATTGAGTGACATGTTTTTTTGTGTATGAAAACAAAAATAATGGTTGGATTTTGCAGGATGTAGAATTGGCCACGACCTTATTAAGACCAGGATCCCTGTTTATGGAAGACTTGTCCCAACAGAAAAACTTCTCAATGGAGGGATATGGGTCAGTTCCTCTTGTTTTTATTGTTTCCACAGATGACCATGAAATTCCATTGAGTTTTCAGCTGTGGATGATTCAAAATGCTGGAATGAATGTGGAGGTTCTAGAGATCAAAGACGCAGACCATATGCTTATGATTAGCCAGCCACAAGAGCTATGTGATTCTCTTCTGCATATAGCTTCTAAATATGCATGAATTCATGAAGGCTTTATATCTTGTGTTTTCAATCTACTTGCGATCACATCAATAAAATAAGACATATCAATACAATGATATTCTGGATATATCAGTAGATGAATGAAACTTCTCAAATAAACTGTGAATCTTTCTAACACATTAAATAGATTTTTTTTTTTTTTTCATTATAAATCAAATGAATACACGTTAAAAAGAAACTATAAGAAAGTTTGTATATCTATTTCATAAGATATCTAACATATTCTTAAAAAAATAGTATCTTCTTGATGAATAAGTAGTAATCATGATGACTTTATACATAACCCTATAACATAATTTTGATTGAGCAAAATTATGGGAATTAGCAAAAGTTAAACATCCAAAAATCTTTATATGACAGATAAGGGTTTAATATAAAGAATTGCATAAGGTGATCATTTTGTGAACGAGGTGTAGAATACAATGATGAAATCGATATCATGATAATAGCAAATTACCATAAATGAGATTGAAAAATAAGAATTACATTGACAATATGATGATGTTTTTTCCCTATAAAGTAGTATTTTTTTTTTCTTCAAGAAAATAAAGCAAAAAAAATTCAGAATCATTATTATTTCTTAAGATTTTCAAATGCACGTCTAATTGAATTTCATTTAAAATGACAAGCTGTTTTGAAAGATTTTTAGTTTTATCTTTATCAAACAAACTCATAAAAAGTATTTCTAAGGTGGAAAATTTTATTTTGTTTTGTATTATGATAAATATCATAAAGATTAAAAAAAAATTGTATTGAGAAGAAATAATCTTAATATAGTAATATTTATTATTCGAACTAATTATTCTTATATCTTTACTTCACTAAAAAATTATTAATGGAATATTTTTCACAAAATTTTTTTTCTGAAAAAAAAATTAATTACTTATTGAATATTTTTCACATATTTATTTTTATAAAAAATTTTCATAAATTTTATTTGTAAAATTTTTTTATAAATTTGTTTATAAAAAAATTTTTCATGGATTTGTTTGTGAAAAATTTTCCATTGATTTTTTTGTGAGAAATTTTTCATGGATTTTTTTGTGGTTTTTTGTGAAAAATTTCCTACTAACTTTTTACCCACAAATTTCCCACCACCATAAATTTGTAGGTAAAAGGCTAGTAGGAAATTTTCCAACAAAAAACACAAAAAATCCATGGAAAATTTTTCACAAATAAATTCATGGAAAATTTCTCACAAACAAAAATCCATGAGAAACTTTTTCATAAACAAATTTATAAAAAATTTCCCACAAATAAATTTATAAAAAACTTTCATAAAAATAAATTTGTAGAAAATATTTAATGGATAATTAATTTTTTTTCCACAAAAAAAATTATTCTGTGAAAAATATTCCATGGTAATAAATTTTTTTTTGTATTATTTGTAAAACTTATAAATTATATTTTGATTCAATTATAACGGGGGATTAATTAATCAAAATTTTAATTTTTTTTAATTTCGGCAGTTATGGTTAAGAAGAAGAGAAATATGATTTTACCGTTTTATCTTACCATAAGTCATATTGATTCATATAAAAAAAACTTCATAAAACCTAGTGTATAAACCAAGTTTATAATCTAACATTTAAGAAAATATTAAATACATTTCTTCTATTCTCAAATTTTCAATGCAAATTTTTATTTTATTTTCATAATTATTTTGTTATATATAATTTTTTTATTCTAAATCTATAAATAGATTTATTGGATAGAAAACATAAGGTTAGATTTAAGAACCATTTCAATCAGAATTCTGTAAGTTATGATTAAAATAAGTTCATATTTTTTTTTTTTTAAAATTCTTAAAAAATCGCTCAATGAATTTTAAGATAAAAGATAGTGATTTTTTTTTTAAATGAAATTAGTAGCCGTTTTCAACGAAAATAGTAACACTCAATGGAATTTTCTTACATTAAATTTTTATTTTTTTAATTTTAAATTAATCTTATTTTATATCAAATTTGTGTGATTTTAAAAGATGAGACCGTTATAGTTATATTATTTTATTTCATTAAGAAATTTATTTGAAAAATAGAAAAATTTTCTATTATCGACTATTTTTAATATTTTTTAATAAGTGTTCCTATATAAAAATAAAAAACAACATTTATTTAGAGATGTTATTAATAGAAAGATTTTAATAATTAAGCAACGGATTAAAAAATTATATTTTATTAAAATTTATTATTTAACAAATATTTATACCTAATTTATTAATATTATTTGTATGTGTGCTTTCTTTATAATATATGCAAGGGAAGAATTTTAAGAATTTTATATAAATTTTTACTTTATCATACATCTTTATTAATTATAAAGACAATATAATAAAATACTTATGAAATTCTTATTTATTTTATTTTAATTATGATGAATGTTTAAATTTTTCAAAATATTATAATAATTAAGTAAATTCTTTTATTATGAAAAAGAAAATTGTAAATTAATTTTTTATATTTTATAACTTATGTTATAAACATTGATATTTTCAACTCTATCAATATTTTTCATGAGATCATAGAAAAATGAAAAATTTAGGATAAAAAATAATAGTATAATTATAAAAGATAAGATTAATAGTAAGAAAACAAGAAATAGTACAAAGACAAGAAAAAAAAAAAAATAAAAAGAGAGTTATGAAAAGAAATTTTTGTTATAATATATATGATTAATTACATGTGATAATTAGGATTTTGATTATCACTTTTATATATAATTTATCGGAATGGATGGAATTAATTATAATAATATTAATATAATTTGAAAAATGATGTGGAGTAGAAGATTATCACATTATTCTTAAATGAATCGGTAAAAAATGAATCTATCTTGAAAAAAAATACTTGCTATTAAGATTGGTTGTATAATTTTTGTATTAAAAAAATATAAACACCATTAACTCTACTAGATTTTGATTCACAATGAATACAAATATAAACAACATTACTTCTAATAGATTTTTATCCAGACTACAAATATAAAAAGCATTACCTCTACTAGATTTTTGTCCCTAACCATTAAACTTAGGATTTTTTTTTTTTCAAAAGATATTTTAAAGAAAAAAAAATAAAAAATAGTATTGATCAAGAGATTAAGATCTCCATGTCAGAATTAGGAAGAACAATATCACAAAATTCTCCTTCTTAATTGTATATTAAAAAAAAAACTTTTAAGGATTGAAAGAATATAATTTATTACCATGAGTTATATTAAGTAGAATATATTTTATTTAAGTATTTCAATAAATTTATTTAAATACTTCAAATTCTTTTAAGATAAAGTAGTTTGAGATATAAAATCCATATTCTTATAAATCAATATTTTTAAATTAATCATATTATCAATAACAATCTTTACCTCTTTTTTATACGTATGAATAATAAAATCTAATTCAAAAAAACATATTAAACAATACCAACTATAATAATTTAAAGGAAAGAATCATGATATTATTGTGTTACCAACCATTTATCAATTAAAGAATCATCAATAAATTAAAAATTGATCTTCGAAACTATCATCCTCATCTCATGTCAACATGAGGTAAAATTTTCATTACATCAACATAGTTTTAATTGGTCGATTATTCATGTGAAAAATCCTATATGCGATAACTAATACCATGTTAATAGAATAAAGTCATAAAATAGAAAAATTAAAAAAAAAACAAAAAAACTTAATTTTCTAAATAAATTACAATTAATTTTATATATCAGGAAATGATAAAAACTAAAAAAAATATTTTTATCATCTAATAAATATATATATATATAACCACTTTTTTCATAATTTTTTTAATCACAAAATTATTCTTAATAAAATAAGAAAAGAAAAAATTATTTTAATAATTAAAAAATAATTCCAAAAATTATAATATAATTTTATATCTAATCATATTATTAAAAAATATATATCTAAATTAATTTTATAAAATTAGTTTATATTTTATTTATATATTATAATTTAATTAATTTAAAATTTTAATTTATCAATTATTATATTAGAATATTATTAAAAAAATAAGTAAAATTTAATTATATTTATATATTATAATTTCTTCATATAATCAATCTAGAATTTTAATTAACGATTATTATAATTGAAAATTATATAAAAAATAGAGTATCTATCCTAATATTATAGTTTGTATTGGTATGTAAGGTTTGTATTAATAAATTTAAACATACATATACTAAAATAATCATATTTATTTGCGGATTGAGAGTGACAAGAAATTAGAAATTAAAAAGAAAACTAAGCCAAACAAAGTTATTAAAAAAATAGTAGTAAAATATATTATATATTTATTATTTAATTATAATTATATTTTAATTAAAAGACTAATAACTTTTAAAAAATTTATATTTATCTTAGGAATAATTATTAGAAATAGAAAAATAATATTGAAAGTTATAAAAAATATTTAGTAACATATTTCTATGTTTTTCTTTGAGATCTAAAATTAAAAGAATATTTAATTTCATGTTTATCAAAAGAAGAGCTTAAAAATAAAGAAAAATATACAGAAGTTTTGATGATAATTTTAGAGAGAAAAATAATATCAAAGAAATAGATTTAACTGAGAATTTTATAATTTATTTTGTACCGTTATTATCTATTCTTGTGTCAAATTACTCATGATTATAAATAGTTAATTTTCTCAAAAATTAATTGTAGTTTATCTTTTGTATAAATTTTTTATTATTTTTTTCCTTTATTCAATTTTAATATTTTATTTTTACTTTTAATGTTTTGGGATAGTGAAAACAAATTCAACTGATTTTTTTTAGTTAAGGTTTCAGAAATAAATTTTAAATTTGATTTAAATTAAAATATTCTATATATTTAATTATTAAAAATAAATTTAAATATATTTGTTGAGATAAATTAATATAAGATAATTATTAAAATAATTAAAAAATTAAATATTATAATAATTATTCTTAAAAATTATGATAAGAGATTGTTTAAAGAAATAATATTTAACTTTTAATGACATTAAATGATAAAAATAAGTGAAAAATATAAAAAAATATAGATAAAATTTAATTTTAACTATATTTGTTTTTATTATTCTAATTATCTTTTATTATTTATTTTTTTTATTAAAAATTCTAAAAAGATTTTATTTTTAATTTTTATTTATTTTTTTATGAAAAATCTCAACAAAATTTTATTTTTAAAAATATTATAATTTTATCAAGTTTTTTTTATTGAGAGATTACCTATTATCATAAATATGGTAAAACTCAATAATGTTGGAGTTTTTTAAAAAAAACATGTAGATAAGATATATTTATAATAGGTACACTACTATCTATGTTTTTTTTTTTCATTTCCCCCCTTCTTTTTACTCACATTTTTTTAAAATTCTTTTTTTCACAATTTTTTCATTTTTTTCAAAATCTCTTTTCTCAATTTTTTTATTTCTTTTTTAACAATTTCTTTTTTTCTTTTTTCAAGATTTTCTCTTCCAACCATTAGACTACAACCATTAGACTACTTCTTATTATGGAGTTACATTGTTCTTTGAGATTGACTTATATATTGGTTAAGAAATTTTCTCTCTCTTAATCAATCAATTGCTTTACAAATTGTCCCACTTATATTTTTAAATTCTTGTCTTTTGATTTTTGTAATTATTCATTGATATTTGCATAAATTATGTGAAAAAAAAAATTCATTTTAATAGACTGTCAAAATGAGAAGATTAGTTATTATGAAAAGACAATTGAAATTGTTTATTTCTAGTTTTGATAATTGTTGTATTTCCTTGTCCTAAATTTCTCTTATAAATTTAGGATCTGTGATATAACATGGACCTCCATAAAAATTACAACGATGCTACTTTTTAATTGTTACAATAAATACACGTGAATGATTGACCAATGACTTTCACACAAAACGAGGTACAGAACTTTGTTTCTTTCACCAAATCCACCTAACAAAGTCACAATCAAACATAATGAGAAATAATAATTTGTAGATCCTCTTACAGCAAAAAAGTTTGACTCGTACGGATTTTGGAGATTTTTGTTTTTAATGAAGGTAGAAGAACTAAACGGTATCAACATGGTTTTGAGAAACGAATCCTATTTGCTCTTAGTTGATGCTATTGACATTATAGCCAAGGATAATCTTAGACCATTTTTAAAGCATCTGTAAAACGTTAGCCATTATTATTTGCAGACATTTAGAGCGTGGGAGTCACAATACAACACAATTGGTTCCCATTATCAACAAGCTCCTACCACTAAACAATCCCACTTTGGCACATCACTCACTCATAAGTGATAGTCTTATTCAATGCATTTATCAAATATTATATATATAGAGTAAAATAAAAATAAATTAAAATATATAAAATTAGTGTAAATCATATTTTAGGAACCAATTTTATAAAAAAAAAAATTAAATTTAAAATCTTCATCTGATAAGAACATGTACCTTATAGAACTAAAATGTCACATTGGCAAATAGAGATATACGAAAGATTAAGTTTAATTGGTTTGAATATTTTGTGTGATACTTTTTCCTTACTTGATATACATCATCTACCTACCACCTAACCCAAACTTTTCTATTTGAGAAGAAGACAAAGATTTGGTACAAAAGCAACGTTTACGAGATAAAGATACAAGAATTATAGAAAAACAAAGTTGATTAGATAGAGCAACAAAAATTAAATATTTGCCCTAAATAGTACAAGAATTAATAGAAAAGACAAACTTCAAAAGATAAAGAAAGAAGAATTAATTATTTGCCCTAAATAATACAATAATTAATAGAACAATCATTAATTAATTATTTGTCCAAAACAATACAAGAATTAATAGAGAGAGAAAGTTGAAAAGATAAAAATAATAATAATAGGAAAGAAAAGTTGACAAAATAAGGGGAAGGAGATTAACAGAAAATATGGGAATATGTAAGACATCATACAGACTTTGTGTTTTTCTTTTATTTATTTATATATATATATATGATCGATAAACATTAAAATTTTCAATTAGACGATAATAGTTTAGTTTATGCGATTAAATTATTAGAAATCTTATATTATTTTAAAATAAAATTAAATTAAAATTTATAAAATAATATAAATTTCATTTTATTGAGTCAATTTTATAAGAATAAGTTAGATTTTAATCTATTATTAATATAATGTCAGAGTTTATTATAGTAAAATATCCGAATTATTATCGAACTACTTAAAAATTTATCAGATCAATATCAGATCATTACTATTAGATTACCTATAAATTTTTAATTCTATTTTAAATTTAGGAGTTCTATATGAAAAGAAGATTAAACCAATTTTATAAGAATGAGTTAGATTTTAATTCAAATACTCATATATATATAAATGAAATGAAAGGAAAAATCTTGTAATTAGGAACGAATTTATATTCTTTTGCCATATCTAACCATTAAAATGTGTTTTAAAAATAAAATCAATATACGCAAGCAAAAGCTACAACAGATATAGTTTTTAATGATTGTCTACTCTCTTAAGAAATGCGCTTAATCATGAAAATATATGATTGTGATTATTTAATTATGAAATTAATAAAGTATTATTTTCATTGTAAAAGCTAGATAAAAGCTAAAATGGTGTTTGTTGTGCATTTATTTGATGTCAATAAAAAAATATTAAAGCAACAATAATTTCTCAGAGAGAAAGCACATATTTTTGTCACACAGTAAAGCATATGATAGTTGCATTTTGACCCTCGATGCATCATCATCTTGCGTGATTCACTTCTTAAATCCAATAATTGTTTGATTTCATTGCCAAACAACGAATTTGATAGAGATTTCGTGGTCAATTAAACCATGAATTCTAAAAAAAATGTAGGCGGTGCTGGAGTCTACGAAACTGGTATGAAAAGATATAGGGAAGAAGATCACCATCACAGTCACAGTGAACTTAATATACACTTCTGTATTTTTCATACGGACCTGAGACCATTTAGATAATTTTCTAAAAGTATTTATAGAAAATAATTATAACTTATAAGTTAAAATTAATTTATAAATAAATATTAATACTAAAATATAATTTATATATACACATTAAATTATATCTTGTTAATAATATTTAGGAACTTATTTCAAATGAATGGTAAATATAAAAAAGCAAAAGTTATTGCAGAATTTTTTTAGTTATTAATTAATATTAAAAAGTAACTTAAAAACTTATACATTTTAACTAACTTCAAAAATCTTTCAACTTTATTAATACTAACATGAAAGTCATTTAATTCTATTTAGTTCTCTCTATAATTTGTAAATTATATAAGCTAAACTGAAGTGTGTTCTTAAACTAATTTAGTTTAAGCTCCACAGTAATTTAAAGAGAAAAAATTGTTATGAAATAATTAAGAAATATAAGACACAAGTTTTTGGGTCAAGTTAGAGCAAATTGTAATAGTAGATCTTGGGCGAAGACACAGCCAAACTTGTTTTGACTTTTCAAATCCATTAATTGGACACACCAACTTGACACATTTCACTGTCTATATATAGCGATGAGAAGTACAAAGTAAATACTAACACCATCAAAAGAAACATCATGGAAACCATCGGGGGATCAGAAAAGAAGCATTTTCTCCTGGTGCATGGGGCATGCCATGGAGCTTGGTGTTGGTACAAGCTCAAGCCACGGTTGGAATCTGCAGGCCACAAGGTCACAGTGCTGGACCTTGCAGCTTCTGGCATCAACTTGCTGAAAATTGAAGATGTTGATACTTTCTCACAGTACACTGAGCCTTTGTTGCAGCTATTTGCCACAATTCCTTCAAATGAAAAGGTGATTCTAGTAGGTCATAGCCTTGGAGGACTCAACATAGCTCTTGCCATGGAGAAATTCCCAGAAAAAGTTGCGGTTGGTGTTTTCTTAACAGCTTTTGCTCCAGACATTCAACACCAACCATCTTATGTCTTGGAAAAGGTATGCTTCTGAGTCTTCAGGTTACTTCTGCAAATTTTTATCTATTCTCTCACTAAGGAAAGTGCCACCACTTCCCAACTAATGCAAGTCATGGAATTAATGATTAAGTAAAGATATTTTCCTGAGATGAAAATAGGTCACTATCAACGAATTCAATAACTTCATAGAGACTGAGTGTTTAAAATATGGTAAAATCTGTGGATCCAACTTCTCTCTCCGTATGTATAAATTATGCAGAAATTAAACGTATTGGCTTGTAATAGACGTGAATCAATTTTGTTGAAACAGAAAAGTAAACATGTTTTCATCACTTTTTATATTAATTTATATTTTTATTTTATCTCTTTTATTTACACCCCCAGTATATCTAATTTTGAATAAACTGTGTTTTCTTTTACAATCATATTATTGATACAGAATTTTTATAAATTTGATCAATGATTAATCTCTCTTGCTAATCATTGCTCTTGTGAAAATGTCTGATGTAAATCGTATTTTCGAACATCTTAAGTATGCAGTTTCCGTTTACGATATATAGGAGGAGAACGATAATATGACTTGTCTTCTTTGACTTTTCATCTGAGCGAACAAGTATAGAGAACCGACAGAAACGACCAAAACATGAACCCTCCTTCCAAGATCATTATTAACAAGTCAAAAATGTCTTCATTCTGTATTTTGGACTTTAGTTAAATTTAATTTTGATGTATACGAGTGAAGAAAATAGTATTTTAATTTTAAAATATATATATATATCCTTTTTCAATACTGATTTTAGTACTAATAAGATAAATAAGACGAGACAAACATATAGTTTTTGAAAAATTGAAAAGAATAATTTCATCTAGTTAAAATTTTAGAAATTAAAATCAATTTAATAAAAAACAAAAATGTGATGTCTAGGACTTTTAAAATAGGTAACATATGACGGGTTGTTTCGAAAGTAAAATAAAATATCTAAGTCAAGTAAAAAGATTTGAAACTTAAATTGAAAGGAGTTATCTTTTACTCCATCTATAATTTAAATATATATCCAATCATTTTATAAAATAATAATTATATTTAAAAATATACATAATTATTTTATTAAATATATATTATAATTTAAATATCAAATTATTATATTTAATATTAAAATTAATTATATTCATATAATTTAAATTTTACAAATAAATATTTTATTGTTTTTTTTATTTTTTTTAAATAATTTAAAATATCCATTAATTTAGATTAAGTTTAAAACAATTTTAATAATAGTTCATAAATTGAGTCGGGTCTGATCTTTTCGTTTTACAAAAACTAATGACGACTACCCTTACCCTTAATTTCATAATAAGAGGGATTAGCTTATTCTATTTGTAATTATATTATATTTGTTTCTAGAATCATTTTCATATTATAAAAGTAATTGCTTATTCTTAATTGTAAGAATAAATTATATTAATGTCTATACTTTTATAAATGAATTTGAATCAAACATTAACAGTTTTCCGTAATTAAATAGTATTAGTCCATCATCAATATATATATATATATATATATATATATATATCTTCTAGGTTAAAGTTTCCTTACGTTTTGCTTTCAATTACAACATTAGTATGCAGGGCCATCAATTTTGCAACTTCTTTAAAGATAATTGATATGAAAAATCTTTAAATTAACACTAAGAAGTGATTATTTAAATAAAAAAATACACTAATTAATAGCTACAGTTTTTGTCAACTGATACACATGACATGACACACAATTTCACATTTTGAGAGAATAACTTTTACTTGAACAGTACAATGAGAGGATTCCATCTGCGGAATGGTTAGACACTGAATTTTCCCCTAATGGAAACAAAACATCAATGTTCTTTGGTCCCAAGTTCTTCTCCGACAAGCTCTATCAGCTTAGCTCCATCGAGGTAACTGCATGATATATGAGTAATCACAATTACATCAATGTTCTTTGTTTTTATTTGAAGTCTTTGAAGTTTAAGGTTTTCAATAAGAAAAAAAGAATGAGTTTTGGATTGTGCAGGACCTTGAATTGGCGAGGAGTTTAGCAAGGCCATCGTCACTCTTCGTGGAAGACTTGTCTAAGCAAAAGAAGTTCTCGAAAGAGGGGTATGGATCAGTTCCACGTGCCTTTATTGTTTGCACTGAAGATCTTGCAATTCCATTGAGTTACCAGCACTGCATGATCCAAAATACTGCCTTCAATGACGTTCTAGAGATCAGAGGCTCAGATCATATGGCTATGCTTTCCAAGCCACAAGAACTGTTTCATTCTCTCCAGCAGATAGCAACTAAATATGCATAAATTCATTTACTTTTGTTTCTTCTCTTTGAATTTAACTTGTGTTAGAATTATAAGATCCTGGTTGAAATTATGAGACAAATCAATAACGGATAAGACAATAACCTTTACGGCTTATCCAATACTTTATAATAAATTTACATTAATTTTCCTGAAATTTTATGTTACTACTTCCTTCCAGATTATCAAAATATATATATATATATATATATATATATATATATTACTCTTCTTATTAGTTAATTATTAATAAGATGATTTATGTGAACACAAACTATAAAAAGAATAATTAATAATATATTATAAATCAAAAATATCAATTCATTACAAAGAAAATTTTTGTAGAAAATTTTTTATAAATTTATTTATGAAAAAGTTTTTCATGAATTTATTTGTGAGAAATTTTTTATGTATTTTTTGTGAAAAATTTTCTACTAGCTTTTTATCCACAAATTTTTCACTACCACAAATTTGTAGGTAAAAGACTAATAGAAAATTTTTCACAAAAAATTCATGGAAGATTTCCCACAAACAAATAAATCCATAGGAAATTTTTTCATAAATAAATTTATAAAAAATTTCTCACATATAAATTTATAAAATAATTTTATAAAAATAAATCTGTGAAAAATATTTAATGGATAATTAATTTTTTTTTCATAAACAAATTCTGTGAAAAATATTTTATGGATAATAAAAATTTCTATGTAGTAATTATTTTAAAACAGATTACAAAATTTAAAACTAATAATGTATTAAATAAATATTGCTTTCATTTCAAATAATATATATATATATATATATATATATAATTTCATGAATTAAATGGTAGGTAAACTTTTAAACTAAAAATTATCCATTTTGATGATAATAAAAAAAAAAGTTGACAAAAATAGACCTAAAACTTATTAATTTAACTATTAAACTATATATGAATGCAACTTTTTATCCATAAACATTAAATACGGGTAACAAAGAATTTATAATAATTCTTATACACATGTAGTTTTATTCATAGCATATAAGTTCTACATGAAAATACTATAGAACATGTAAATTTGTATTGCATTATTCAGAACATGATGTTTTTTTATGTATGTTGTATATTACAGGAAAATGGGATATGAAAAAACTAAAATACTCATTCTAATAATTATCTCACATTAAATATAATATAATACATTAACAAAGTCATTATTAAACAGTTATCTAAAATTTTTTGTTGCAATTTTATGAAAAGACAAAATCTTATAAATATTATATATTTTTTATATTTTGTCATTAAATTTGCTTTCTTATACAATATACAATACGATCTACATTAGAAAAAAAAATTATAACCTTTTAAACATTTTAGAAATTTCATATCCACAATAATGATTAAAAGATTAATTAATATTTTTATATTTTCATTTTATAATTTACAGTTTTGAATACAAGAGGTAGATAATAAATGGCAAGATAATTTTAATAAAGATTTAAAAAAGAAAAATAATAGTAATAATATGTAACAAGCAAGTACTATTATAATATTTTAACGCACCTTATAATCCTAAAAATCAATTTTAAAAGTGATATAAGATTATTTTTTTTACAAGTGTAGTATTTCTTGTAATTATAAATTTAAAATTTCTGCTTTATTTTATTACAAAAATTTTAAATATTTTTTCTTAATTCAAATAATTTAAATTATTGTTTTTTCTTACAATTTTTTCTTTCCTATTCAAACAAAAGATTAGTGAGAATTTATTTATCTTCTACCCAATATAATATACACTACTGGCTATTAAATATTGGCTGGTATATCAAGGTTGGTGAATATATTAATGACAAGTACGATAAAAAAAAAAATACCCTTTTATTGTTTGGAAAAATTATTATTTTTAACTGCATTATTAATTTTCCAATTTCACTTTAGTTCTCACTTTTTATTGTTCTCGATAGTGACAGTTTTTATGGTTAGAAAGGACTTTAAAACATGAGTATCACATGAAGTAGTAACTAAAGAGAGACTGCATCAATATCTGTTTATTTTCATATTGCTTCTTAAGAAATTATTTATATAATAGGTTTATAGAGTATAAAATATTGTATTGATGATTTATATAATTTTATTTTTATTTTGTATAATTAAGAAAGATTAAGTTAAAAATTATATGCAAAACAATAAAGTTGAAATAAAAAGAAAATTCTATTTAAAGATCTATTTTATAATAGTCCTAAAAATTAAACTTTTGTGTTAACAGTGGGAAAGAATATTAATATTACAAGGAAATTAATGATTACAACATATCATCAATAAATGAGATTGTTGCAACAGAATGACATGTGGAGAATTTAGAAGATGGGTAGTTGCAGATTGGGACCTTTCAACTCATATAATTGCACGTTGTTGCTTCCTTCAGAAGTAAAATTTATGCCTACTTAGGTCTACTCATTGTCAAATAATAATAAAATACGAAGGTCTGCTCTCTCTCAATTATTTTAGGAAATAATTAAAATTTATGAAAATTTTATAATAAATTAATTAGTTATATAAATCTGGAAATTTATAATTATTATTTTGCAACTACTCTTATTTTTCTTTCAATTTTTAACTTTTTAATTCTTTACACTCAAACCAAATTAATTATTCTAAAATAAATTTTCACAAAATTTATACAAAAAAAACGTAATCCTCTCTCTTTATATATATTATTAAATAATAAGTTTCACAAGCATATCTTTAAAAGAGAAATACGAAATACCAGTTTCCATTTTTTAACTATTTTATCAATTTTTATATAAAAAATTATTATTCTAATATTCTTGAAAAGACAAAAAAATATAAATTTCAATTATTAAATTTTTATATGATATTTATATTTTTAAATTCATTAATCAAATTAAACCAACTTTTTTATCAAATTAATTTTATTATAATTAATTAAATTATTTTATTCTCAAAATATTAAATCATTATAATCTTATATGTGAATTTTATAATTAAGAGAAATTTATCTTTAAAAATAAAAATAAGATTTAAATTTAAAATTTAAAATTTAGAAATATGTTCAATTTTAAATTTTGATTTTTACTGACTATTATAAAAGCATATAATTAAATTTTTAAAATTATTAATTAATTCTTAATGACTTATTGTTGTTTTTTTCTCTAAGATAAGATGTTATTAAAATGATAAATGTTAACTATAATTTTTCATCATGACATTTTTATTTTTTAAATTGATTACTGAAATTAAACTTTTTTTTTATTATATTAATTTGATTAGGACTAATTAAATAATTCAAATTAAACTAAAATAATTTTTAGATTAAATATTCTACTTGTTAAATTTTCTTGAAATTTTTAAGTCGATATGACTTGTATGTGCCATTAGGTTTGTTGAATAAAGTGTGTTTTATCTTAATTTAAGTCAATATTTGGTTATGTTGATATGGTTGAAGTCAATTTTGTATGTTGACATTTCAGATTTTATTTGTTGGCGATTCTCAGATATGAAAATAAATCACTATAACTTTCAAATCTTAATTCATAAAAATAGAAAAATAATATTTTTTTTATTCCTTAACTTAATTTTCCTAAATTATAATACACGAAATTTACCCTAATTTTAAATTTGTAATTTGCCAAATACAATAATTTTCTAAATTAATATACGATGAGTGCTTTTTAAATGTGACGGTTTTCTTTTTCGATTATTAATTTTCAATGTTTTATTTTTTTTATTTTTTTAATATTTACTAATAAAAGTATTTTAATATATATTTAAAAAAACATATAATATAAAATGATTTCTTTATAATATATTTATTCCAAACTTCTTTTTCTTTATAATATAGAATGATTTTCAAATATATCAAAATAAAATTAATTTTTCTAATTTATGATGAATCAGTTGATGAACCTGCATCGATTCAATATTTTTTAGGATTAAATGTAAGATCATGAATTGCATCACGTGAAGTTGTTTACGTAATAGACAAAAATTTGTGAGGCCCAACGAACCGTACCGTCCATTTTAACACTCTAGCCCAACATATACTTGGTGAGGATTTGCACAAAAACTTATCAGGTGTACCAACAGCATCCACTAAAAAAAAGTGTACCCAACAACTTACCAAAATTGATTTTGCCACGTTTCCAAAGAATTTATGCTTGAATTTGCCTTTATTTAGAAGACCTAATTAAACTTGTTTCATCAAAATTTAGAAGATGTAATTTGTGAATTATATAAACTAAAAGATAAGAGGACGATCCTCGAATTTATTTTATTAATAACTTATGTAACAATTTTATGAAAAATTGGTATGAAATAATTATTAATTTATTTGCATTTGAGTGGAAAGTTTCTAAATCATGATTTGTCCAAAATGATAAGAGAGAAGCTTTTACTGAAATTAAATATTTGAAAATTCTAGTCCAAACTTGCTTTCATATATAAGGTGTGGAAAAGAAGATAACTAAAGTTGTATTGTGCTTTTCAAATGACCCTTCTATATATAGAAAGAAAGAATAACATAGAAGAAACAGAAGAAGAAAAGTGATCATGGGTTCAGAAAATAGTATTGATAAGAAGCACTTTGTTCTGGTGCATGGGGCATGCCATGGAGCTTGGTGTTGGTACAAGCTCAAGCCACGGTTGGAATCTGTAGGTCACAAGGTCACAGTGCTGGACCTTACAGCTTGTGGCATAAACTTGAAGAACATAGAAGATGTTGATACTTTCTCACAGTACACAGAGCCTTTGTTGCAGCTATTGGCTACAATTCCCCAAAATGAGAAGGTAGTTTTAGTGGGTCACAGCCATGGGGGAATCAACATAGCCCTTGCCATGGAAAAATTTCCAGAAAGGATAGCAGTTGGAGTTTTCTTGACAGCTTTTGCTCCTGACATTCACCACCACCCATCTTATGTCTTGGATAAGGTACGTATATCATTTCATGCGTTTTCAAACTGCCTCATGATTGATTCACTTAAATTTTTTAAAACATCCAACTAACATATTTCTAAATATATATTTTTTAATAAAACTTATGTCATAAAAATATATATTAAAAAATAAATATCATTTTGGAGTAGTATATTTATCATTTTTCTTTCAAATTTTCTCAATTTTCTTAATTACGTATACTCAACTGCAATTGCTGCTCAACTCCATCTAAAGCCACACTACATGTTACGTATTTGTTGGTACTCTTTTGTTTCATAAATAGAGATTTACTGGTATTTGAATGACATGAACTTTTTTTTAAGAGATAATCGTCACAATTCTGTAAATTTTAACTATCAATAAGAAAATGACACTAATCTTCACCGTGACCGTGATTACTCTTATTCTTTACTTGCAGTACAATGAGATTACTCCATCCTCCAACTGGTTAGACACTAAATTTACCCCAACCGGAAACAAAACATTAATGTTGTTTGGTCCCAAGTTCTTGTCCAACAAGGTCTACCAGCTCTGTCCCGTTGAGGTAACTGTCTCTGATAATTATTTCCTTCTCTATGTTACTAGTTACTGGCTAAAGTAATGAAATCTATTTTTCATATACATTTGTTTGTTTTTGTCATGGATAACTATATCATTTATTGCATCTCATACTTCAATCTATTTTCTTTCTTTTTCTCGGTAATTATAAAACTTGATGAATAAAAAAAAAATGAATACGGGTTGGATTATGCAGGACCTTGAATTGGTGAAGACTTTAGCAAGGCCAACATCATTTTTCAGTGAAGACTTGTCAAAGCAAAAGGGGTTCTCGAAAGAGGGATATGGGTCAGTTCAACGTGCCTATATTGTTTGCACTGAGGACCGTGCAATTTCATTGGATTACCAGCTGTGGATGATTCAAAATGCTGGCTTCAATGACGTTCTTGAGATTAAAGGTGCTGATCATATGCCTATGCTTTCCAAACCACAACAACTGGCCGATTCTCTCCACCACTTAGCCACAAAATATGCATAAATTCCTCAACTTCACTTTCGTTTTATTTCTGTATGTGCTTCAGTTCAACTTCTGTTAGAATAATTCTCGTTTGAGACAATGAGGCAAATCAATAAAGTTGTATTGGTTCTTGTCAATTCATGTTGATGAAAGAAAACTTGTCAAATAAATACTGATGTTACGAAATGAACTCGTATAAAATCATTGTTGAGTGCATCAAGTGGCAAGTAATTTTCGAGCAAGAATTGATCCATTGTGTAAAATTTTTGACAAACATAACATAATAGACCTAGAACATATTAATTTAACCATTAAGGCAGACAAAGTTTTATACAAAATAAGTAATTTCACCAGAAAACTTCTGTAGATCCTTCATTTACAAGAGGCAGATAACAAATGGCCCAAAATTTTCAAGCGATTTAAAAATAATTAACAAAAGAAATATTAACAAGGCATTGCTGTTATGTTATATTTTAAAAGTAATTACACTAATAATTTTATATACAAATTTAAGATAAAGAAGCTCAAAAATAATTTAAAACTGATCCAATTAAAGTGATTTTGTTACGAGTTGACGTTTTTCTTCAAGTGACGAACCCATACGCGACCAGCTGACTTTTTCAAAAGAATTTTGTTATCTATATACATTTGAAAAACTTGCTTTCTTTTGTAAAAGAAATTAAATCCTGCTTTTTTTATCATTTTACTTTAATCAACCACTTTAAATAATAATTTTATCAAATACTTATATTTATTAAATTAATTTAACAATTTTCAACTACTAATTATTAAGTAATTTTTAACTTAATTCAAGTAAATTTCTTAGGCTTCGTCTACCGTTTTAGGTTTTAACTACCTAAGACTAATTAACTTTATGAAGAACGTAAGACCTCGTAGCAAACAATTATTATTATTTGAATTAGCTTTATGTGCTATAACTAAAGCCAAAAAGCAATAAAGATTTGATTATGCTCAACTAACTAATATTGCACTCAAAGAAAATATATGAAAATCACTATTAAAAAAATTTGAAATAAATGTGTAAATAATACTTAAAATTAATAAAAAATATAACTTTTTTTTCACAAATTTTTTTACTGAATTTATAGATAAAAAATTAATAAAAAAATATTTTCTATTATTTTTTACAAATAAATTCATAAATAAATTTATGCAAAATTTTATACAAATAAATTACATACTTGATCCCGTTTTCAAAGTAATGAAGTACACAAAGAGTGGAGAATTCAACTCAATTAACCATGTAAACAATTAATTCACTGCCAAACTTTTAAGACTATTGCTTCATTAAGTTAAATATCTGATCTTACAATTATCTCATTTCAATCAAGATTTCTTGTTGGCCTTATTTATTTCCAATCATATTTTCGTCAATATTAATAGCCATACTTAGAGACACTTATGTGATTTAATTTCTATTTTTTTTCCATAATATCTTCAATTTATTGGATTATAAAACTCTCGATATTATAAACAACAATGTCTAACAAGATTTTTGTTTTTGGTAAATAGATATTTTGACCACCATCACCTATTTTCTATGCATGGTGTTAAATTTTCTATTTATTTTACCCCGTAGGAGAATTCAACACAGGAACTCCACAATTTAAAAAAAAAAAGTTTATTTATATAATTTTAAATTAGTCATGTATTAAAATAGTTAATTACATTTTAACTTGGACAAATATAAAATAATTAAAGTACAAAAAACTCTAACTTATACATGGGTTAACTCAAATAGCCATGTGACAGAATAAGTAATTAAACTGCCAAACTTTAAGACTTTTGCTACATTAATTTAAATAACTTAAAGAATATTCACTATAAGTTTTTAGTTAAAATATTTGATCAAATATTTTTAATTCATTTACTCACTTAAAACATATATAATTTAAAACAGTTTATTAAAATGGTAATTAAAGTAAAAAGATTAATCATATATTTGTTAATCATATTAATCATAAAAAAACTACTGTTAAAAAAAAAGTCAATAGTAAATATGATAAACTTTTGTCAACAACACAAAAACCAAACCCTTTCCCAGTCTATAAATAGCGAGAAGGATTACAGAGTAACTACTACAGCAATACAAACACCAGAAGAAACATGGGTTCAGAAAAAATTGCTGTGATTTTTATCTTTTTTATAAGCATGATGAGTTCAGGACATGGTCAAGAAATAAGCATTTTGTTCTGGTGCATGGGGCTTGCCACGGAGCTTGGAGTTGGTACAAGCTCAAGCCACTCTTGGAATCTGCAGGCCACAAGGTCACAACACTCGACCTTGCAGCTTCTGGCATCAACCTGCAGAACATTGATGATGTTAATACTTTCTCACAGTACAATGAACCTTTGACTCAGCTACTTGCCACAATGCCTCGAGATGAGAAGGTAATTCTGGTGGGTCATAGCCTTGGGGGGATCAACATAGCATTTGCAATGGAAAAGTTCCCACAGAAGGTAGCCAATGGTGTTTTCTTAACTGCTTTTGCTCCAGACACTCAACACCACCCATCTTATGTATTGGAAGAGGTATGCTTCTCAGTTTTGGGGTTACTTATTAGTTTTTTCATCCATTTTTTCAAACTTATGCTATTATTGCTTCCCAACAGTATAAATTATGGAGCTAATTAAGATACATACTTACCAGATGACTGTACGCATATAACTTTGCACATGTGTTGGATATCTATATTAGTAGATAAAATTTTATTTCATTGAATCGATTTTAAAAAAATAAATTAGATTTAAAATTTATTATTAATAATATGTAATTTGAAATAAATATATATAAGATAAATAATTTAAAAAAGTATTTACTTTAATATTATTGGATGATTAAAAATAAAAAATTTAAGAATATATAAAATATATTTTTGATTGAAATATTATAATTTATTTATCTATATAAAAATGATGTATTATTTCAGAATAAAAAAATAATTATAAATGAAATTTTTAGTTTAATTTAAATCAGAATTTGATTATGAATCATTAATAGAATAAATAATAATTTTAAAATTTTTTTTAATAGTATATAAATTTTTTATGTTGTGTAAATAGATTAACTTATTGAATAATAAAAGAAAAAATAATTATTAATTTTTAACAATTTTTTTATAATTTTATATTACATAAAAATTATTTTTTATACTAATTTTATTAATATATTTATTTTTATTGATAAAAAAAATTAATAAACATAAAATTATATGGACGTAATGAAAAGAAATCAAAAGATAATAATTTTAGAAATAAGATTTTTTTTCTATAATAACAATAATTCTATACTGTAAGAATCATTCAATCAAATTAAATAAATATAATATATTAATATTTTTTCATTAAATAAACATGTATAATATTTTCATAAAAAGATTAGAAAAAAAATATGATAATCTAATTACTTAAAAAATAATTAGTAATTATCTTATCTTTGACTTTAAACTAGAAATACACGTAAAAGCTTTTATATTTTAAAAAGTTAATAATAATAATACCTTCTTAAATGTTTCAATCATATTGCAGTTTTTGTCTTACAAGAAGAAATGGCATTTATGAGTTCCTAACTCTACACTTTTCGTACAGGGAGTGAAAAAAATATTGAATGTGAAAATGATTATTTACCTTTATAACAACGACATCAGTTTCATTGCTATGCTGATGGTCTCACTTTTTCTATTTATGCTGATATGAATGATTTAATTACTCATTTTGTCATTTGTTACGTAGTTATAGAAACTTTTCTTTTCAGTCTATGCTTAACTTTTCTTAGTATATACATATATTATTTTAATCATTTTTTAATCTCTACAACAAAAATTATAATGGATAAAAATTAGCATATAATTGTAGAAACTACAAAAGAAAAGTATTATATATATATATTTAGACTAAATGAGAAATTAATTATAATTAAAGATTATTTTAAAGATTATTTTTATATTATGAATTAAATTTGAAAGCTTAGTCTTAAGTGTAAGAATATATTTAGTCTTATTATTTTTTGTAGTATGTAATTTATCATTATTTAATTATTTTATATCTCAAATAAGTTTTATATTATGTCATACTTTCTCTATTAATTATTATGTATTGAGATTAACACTAATTAGTTTTAAAACCTTTTTTACTAACATTTATTTTTCCATCTTAAATTTCGGTTATTTGTATTTTTTTTATTCTTCTTTTGACATAATTTAACGCTAATTAATTAATATATTTTTAATATTTTACTTAAATTAAAAAACATTATACATGCTAGTTATATACATATATATTTAAATTATATTAATATGGAAGGTTTTCAACTTTACAAATGATTAAAGAAAAAACATGGCATAATTATTTAAAAATATTATATTTTTTACAAAAATAATATCTAAACTTAATAAAAAAATATAATTTTTCTCATATATTTATTATAAATTTTTCATTGTTGATAAAAAATTAGTAAAAAAATTATTTTTTATAGAAAAAATTTATCAAAATTTTCTTAAGAAATTTTTTTACAAATAAATTAATGAAATTTTTTTTATAAATAAATTTATGAAAAAAAATTTACAAATAAATTTATAAAAATTTAAAAAATATTTAATAAATAATTAATTTTTTTCATAAAAGAAATTTATATAAAATATTTTATAAATAAATTAGATGTTGTTATATTTTATTTTTGAACAGTACAATAGGAGGACCCCCTCGTCTGAATGGATGGACACTGAATTTGTAGCAAGTGGAAACAAAACATCAATGTTGTTTGGTCCCCAGTTTTTGGCCAAGAAGCTCTACCAACTCTCCCCCACTCCGGTAATCACTTGTTACGATTAGTTAAGAGAATTAGATGATGAATATTTCATAAAAACAATATAATAAGGATTGGATTTTGCAGGACCTTGTATTGGCCACGATTTTACTAAGGCCATCATCATTCTTCCTTGAATACTTGGCAATGCAAAAAAATTTCTCCAAACAGGGATATGGATCAGTTCCACGTTCCTATATTGTTTGTGAAAAGGACCTTGCAATTCCTGTAGAATATCAGCACTGGATGATCGAAAATGCTGCGATCAATCACGTTCTAACTATCAAAGACGCAGATCATATGGCTATGAATAGCAAACCTCGAGAACTATTTCAGTCTCTCCAGAAGATAGCTTCTAAATATGCATGAATCCATCACACAAGCTTTAATTTACTTTTACTTTTACTTTTACTTGTTGCGTTCGAATTTCACTTATAATATCTCGTTTGGAATCACTACTCCACGAGACAAATAAATAAAGGGAAACTTATCATGTTAAAGAATAATTGAAACTTATCAAATAAATGTTTGTTTCATATAGTTATTAAATAAATTCATTTTATAAACATTGTTGGGGATTAAGTAGTTTTCAAGCTACAATTAGTCCCATTTGTGTAGAAATATTGACAAAAAAAGATTACCTAAACATATTAATTCAACCAGTATAAGCACACATGCAATATAACTCCACCAATACAAAATTTTATGAAAATAAGTAACTTTCACGTGAAAATATTGTACAACATATACAAGTTCTGTAGTGAATTACCATGACCATGTTCTTCAAGTACAAGGAGAAGATAACATTGCCTGAACAATTTCAAGGGAAAATTTATTAGGAAAATATTAAAAATAATTTTAAAATTTCAATATTTCTAATATCATCCTTTAAAAAGTAATTATTGTTTATAATACTCAAAAAAAGAATAATAAAAATAATAAAAATTAAACCTTGATAAACACATGTCTGCACATCCAAACTTCTTGTGATAAAAAAAATTAAATCCAAATATCTTCAAACACATCAAATCAAATTAGATTAACATAATTTAAGTTGTAGTAGAAAGTGATTATGGTACCTAACTCACCTTCAAAACCTTACACTTCATTTAATATTATAATTCGGCCTTATCTTTAGTTAATGTGGGATTTTCCTAACACTCTTTCCTCATGTTAAGGAGTCATTCTTAATTTGAACGTGACTCATTAACAAGTGACTCAATATAGGTCCAACAACATTGTTAACAATCAAGGCTCTACATAGCAGCTCATTAACAATTTTATTAACCATCAAAACTCCTTAAACTATGTAGAAGAGATCATAATCAATCTATTAATAGGTAACCTAATCTAAATTTAACAACCTGTCAACCAAGATTAAATATATTAACAAGTGATCTAATTTAGGCCCCACAATCTTATTAATTAGATTATGATATAATGTAAAAACTAATTAAGATACTTAATTCACTCTAAAAACTGACTTAGGAAAAATTTACACCTCATGTATATATTATAATTCAAGCTAGTTTTAGTAAATGTTTTGAATTTGCAATTCTAAAATATGTATGCGAAACATCGACTGCATGAATGCAAGTTTATCATAATATATTGAGAAAAGTAGTTTTGTATGCTACTAGGCATAATAGGCATTCGATGCTAGTCTAATGCTGACCTTTCAATAATTATTTCATGTTGCTCTTTTTATGTACACAAAGTTAAGTTATGCTCTTCACATAATGAAAGGATTATTATTTACATGTATTATATCTTAAAAAGTATGAAATTCAGAAATGCATATTGGGAATCAGTTTCACCGGTTAACATTCTTAACTGTCATGCAGCTGATTTAACCGAATCCATTTATTTCTGCCATACATTGTGTCAAGAATGAATTTGGTTGACTTTATATTTCCATCCCAAAATTTTGGATTAAAATTTTTATATTTCTTTTTTTAGTTTCATCTTTAAATTTTATTAGATTTAGGTAAACCTGTCAACTAATAATTTTATCTTTCACAATTTTAATTTATATATGTATATTAAATAAATTATACATTAAAAATTATTACTTATATTAAATAAATTACTCATTCCTTTCAATGGATTTTGCTTGAGTGCCATAGTAGTTGGTTGACCATAAACAAATCTTTAATCCTTTTTTGGCTTTAGTTATAGCACATAATGCTAATTCAAATAATGATAATTGTTTGCTACAAGGTCTTACCTTCTTCATAAAGTTAACGTCTTAGGTAGTTGAAACCTAAAACGGTAGACCAAGCCTAAGAAATTAACGTTAATTAAGTTAAAAATTACTTAATAATTAGTAGTTGAAATTTGTTAAATGAATTTAAATAAACTATAAATGTTTGATAAAATTATTATTTAAAGTGGTGGATTAATGTAAAAGGATAAAAGGCAGGATTTACTTTCTTTTACAAAAGAAAGTAAGTTTTTCAAATGTATATAACATAACAAAATTCTTTTGAAAAGGTCAGCTGATCGGTTCGTTAGTTGGAGAAAAACTACAACTCATAACGAAATCATCCTAATTAGATCATTTTTTAAATTATTTTTTAGTTTCTTTTAATTTTTTATATAAAATTATTAGTGTAATTACTTTTAAAATTTAACATAGCAGCAATATTGCCTTGTTAATTTTTTTTTGTTAATTTTTTTTTTAAATTGCTTGAAAATTTTAGGCCATTTGTTATTTGCCTCTTGTAATTGAAGGATGATGCTCAGAATTATCCATTTCTGGTGATATTTACTTATTTTGCATAGAACTTTGTCTGCCTTAATGGTTAAATTAATATGTTCTAGGTCTATTATGTTATGTTTGTCAAAAATTTTACACAATGGATCAATTCTTGCTCGAAAATTACTTGCCACTTGATGCACTCAACAATGATTTTATACGAGTTCATTTCGTAACATCAGTATTTATTTGACAAGTTTTCTTTCATCAACATGAATTGACAAGAACCAATACAACTTTATTGATTTGCCTCATTGTCTCAAACGAGAATTTATTCTAACAGTATTTGAATTGAAGCACATGCAGAAATAAAACCAAAGTCAAGTTCAGGAATTTATGCATATTTTGTGGCTAACTGGTGAAGAGAATCGGCCAGTTGTTGTGGTTTGGAAAGCATAGGCATATGATCAGCACCTTTAATCTCTAGAACGTCATTGAAGCCAGCATTTTGAATCATCCACAGCTGCTAATCCAATGAAATTGCATGGTCCTCAGTGCAAACAATATAGGCACGTGGAACTGACCCATATCCCTCTTTCGAGAACCCCTTTTGCTTTGACAAGTCTTCACTGAAAAATGATGTTGGCCTTGCTAAAGTCTTCACCAATTCAAGGTCCTGCATAATCCAACCCGTATTCATTTTTTTAATCATCAAGTTTTATAATTACCGAGAAAAAGAAAGAAAATAGATTACAGTATGAGATGCAATAAATGATATAGTTATCTATGACAAAAATAAACAACTGTATATGAAAAATAGATTTCATTACTTTAGCCAGTAACTAGTAACATAGACAAGGAAATAATTATCAGAGGCAGTTACCTCAACGTGGGAGAGCTGGTAGAGCTTGTTGGACAAGAACTAACAACATTAATGTTTTGTTTCCGGTTGGGGTAAATTTAGTGTCCAACCAGTTGGAGGATGGAGTAACTCATTGTACTGCAAGTAAATAATAAGAGTAATCACGGTCACGGTGAAGATTAGTGTAATTTTCTTATTGATAGTTACAATTTACAGAATTGTGACGATTATCTCTCTTAAAAAAAAGTTCATGTTATGCGAATACCAGTAAATCTCTATTTGTGAAACAAAAGGGTACCAACAAATATTTATACACACATAGGATTGGTCTTTGGTTAACCACATGGTCATTGAATGACTTATTGATTATTGGCCAACAAGTCACTCACTAAGCAAAGGAATCACTTTCTATAAGAGTATTATATATTTTTAAATATTTGAAAAACTTATTTTAGTTCACTTATTGAATTCTTTTATATAAAAATTGATAAACCTGAATAATGGTAGAGTGTGATGGATGGTAAATTAGGAAGTTATTTGTGTTAGGATATTATATAGAATATTATATATTGATTAGTATTTATTAGTTGAGGGTAATTTAGTTTTTATACTATTGATATATTATCCTATTTATATTCTTGTTATGACTTGTATCTTTTAAGGTTTTTCCATATGTTATTATCAGATATTCTATTTCTCATTCTCTTGTTTCTTCTCTTTATGTTCTTATGTTATCATAGTATCTAGAGCAAGGTTCGTGCTTAGAGTTGTGTAAGCCAATCAAATTTTTTTTTTTTTTTTACTATTTGTCATTCAACCCAGAAGTTTTGTTCCGCTGTGCAATTTGGTGCGTTCCCTTTAGTGGTTCCTGTTGGTGGTTCCCGTTGGTGGTTCCCGTTGGTGGTTCTTTTGGTGGTTTCCTTTGGTAGTTCCTTTGGTGGTTTCCTTTGGTGATTTTCTTAGTGGTTCTCTTGGTGGTTCTTTTGGTGGTTCTCTTGGTGGTTCTCTTGGTGGTTCTCTTGGTGGTTCTCTTGGAGGTTCTCAAAGCCATTAGTTTCTTTGTTGGCAAATTATTGTTGGTTGACTTACCAACATCAATTAATTTAAAAAAAAAAAATCAACAATTTATTGCTAGTCAGTCACATCTCATGTCTGTCTCATCTTTAAAAGGTTTGTCTTCTTCGAACGCTTCAGGTATGTCCCCTCCCTTATGGATCCTTGATTCCGGTGCCTCACATCATATGTCATATGATCCTAAGTCTTTTGTATCTTTAAATTCTACCCAAACTATATCTGTTATGACTGCTGATGGCTCCTCAATGCCATTAGCAGGTATTGGATCTGTCTCTACATCTAATTTGTCTCTCTCCAATGTTTACTATATTCCTAATCTCACTTTAAATCTTGTCTCTGTTAGTCAATTATGTGAATCTGGTTACTCAGTTTTGTTTTCCTCTACTAATTGTTCTGTACAGGATCCTCAATCAGGGAGAGTGATTGGGACAGGCCGTAAACAAGGGGGACTTTATATGTTGGATGAGTTGAAAGTTCCAACAGTTGCAGCTTCTAGTGTTGATTTATCATCTTTTAATCTGAATTTAAAATCATCTAAGTTTTATTTATGGCATTCTCGTCTTGGACATGTTTCTTCTTCTAGGTTAAACTACTTAATCTCCACTGGAGTTTTGGGCAAGTTGCAAACTAGTGATATTTCTGATTGTTGTGGTTGTAAACTTGCTAAATTTACTGCCTTACCTTTCACCAAAAGTGTCTCTACCTCTCATGCACCTTTCGACTTGATTCATTCTGATGTATGGGGTCCATCACCGGTTCCTACCAAAGGTGGATCTCGTTATTATGTTTCATTTATTGATGATTATACTCGTTATTGTTGGGTTTTTCTTATGAAACATCGTTCTGAATCTTTTAATATATATATTATGTTTCGTGCTTTACTTAAAACACAACATAATGCTGTTATTAAGTGTTTTCGTTGTGATTTAGGTGGTGAGTACACTTCTAATAAATTTTGTGAGTTACTTGCCTCTGATGGTACTCTTCATCAAACTTCTTGTACTGATACTCCTCAACAGAACGGAGTTGCTGAAAGAAAACATCGTCACATTCTTGAAACTACTCGTTCTCTTTTATTGTCTGCTTCACTTCTTAGTGAATTTTGGGGAGAAGCTGTTCTTACTTCTGTTTATATTATTAATCGAATTCCATCCTCTGTTATCTCATGTATGTCTCCATTTCAAAAGTTGTATGGTTGTGTCCCTGATTACTTTCTTACAAGTTTTTGGTTCTACCTGCTTTGTTCTTCTTCCACAAGTAGAACGTAGTAAATTATCTCCCCGTTCTAAAATATGTGTTTTTCTTGGTTATGGGGATGGTCAAAAGGGTTATCGTTGTTATGATCCTATCAATAACAAACTTTATGTTTCTCGTCATGTTGTTTTCCTTGAGCACATTCCTTTTTATACCATGTTAGAGTCTTCTCACAAAACTACAAAATCTGATCTCATCTGTATTGATCCTTTTTCCAAAGATGATAATGATGTTATAAATAATATTGAAGTTGAGAATTGCAGGAATGATACTTGTTCTACTACATCTCAAGATGTCCCCACGGCTT
Source organism: Macrotyloma uniflorum (assembly GCA_016859785.1). Lineage (NCBI taxonomy): Eukaryota > Viridiplantae > Streptophyta > Magnoliopsida > Fabales > Fabaceae > Macrotyloma > Macrotyloma uniflorum. Next base: position 4,024,401 of record BDMB01000003.1, read on the forward strand.
CCCAAACACCTCCTATGATTGTTGATCCTCCACCTCCTCGTTATCCTCCACGTATTCGTAAGTCCACTCAATTACCAGATTTTGCTTATTCTTTTTATTCTTCTTCTTTTGCTTCTTTCTTAACCAAAATTCATAGTTTGTCTGAACCATCTTCCTATCAAGAGGCTGTCCTTGATCCACTTTGGCAAGAGGCTATGCAAGAGGAACTTTCTGCATTGTATAAGACAGGTACTTGGGACTTGGTATCTCTTCCTCCAGGTAAAAAGGCTATTGGCTCTCGGTGGGTCTACAAGATTAAAACAAAGTCAGATGGGTCTGTTGAGCGTTATAAAGCTCGTCTAGTTGCTAAAGGATTCTCTCAAGAATATGGTTTGGATTATGCAGAAACCTTTGCCCCAGTTGCTAAGATGACTACCATTCGCACTCTAATTGCTGTTGCATCTGCTCGTCAGTGGGATATCTTTCAGATGGATGTTAAAAATGCTTTCTTAAATGGTGATCTGAGAGAGGAAGTGTACATGATACCTCCTCCAGGTGTTTCTCATAATTCAGGGGAGGTGTGTAAGTTAAAAAAGGCTCTTTATGGTCTCAAGCAAGCTCCCCGGGCTTGGTTTGAAAAGTTCTCTAAAGTTATTACTTCTCTTGGATTTTGTTCTAGTGATTATGATCCTGCTTTGTTTCTGAAGACTACTTCTCATGGTCGTATTATTCTCAGCTTATATGTTGATGATATGATAATTACTGGGGATGATATGGATGAAATTGGAAGACTAAAATTAGAGTTGACAAAACAATTTGAAATGAAGGATTTGGGACTCCTTCGTTATTTCTTGGGCATTGAAGTTGCATATTCTCCTAGAGGCTATCTTCTTTGTCAATCTAAGTATATTGACACTATTCTAGAGCAAGCTCTTCTTTCTGATAATCGCACATCTGACACCCCTATTGAACTTAATGTGAAATATACTCCTTCGGATGGTGTTCCTCTACCCCACTATGTATCGTACAATTGTTGGAAATCTAGTATATATAACGATTACTCGTCCTGATATTGCTTATGCTGTGCATGTTGTGAGTCAATTTGTTGTTTCTCCTACTACAGTACATTGGGCAGCTGTTCTCCGTATTCTTCGATATCTTCGTGGTACTCAATTTCAGAGTCTTCTATTTCCCTCATCATCTTTCTTGGAATTGCGTGCTTATTCTGATGCTGATTGGGCTGGTGACCCTACTGATCGTAAGTCTACTACAGGTTTTTGCATTTTTCTAGGAGACTCTCTTATTTCTTGGAAGAGTAAGAAACAAGATATTGTTTCTCGTTCTTCTACTGAAGCTGAATATCGTGCCATGGCTCTAACCACTGCTGAAATTGTTTGGTTACGTTGGCTTCTTTCTGACATGGGTGTTTCTCTTTCTGAACCAACTCCTATGTATTGTGTGACAACAAGAGTGCTATTCAAATCTCTCATAATTCGGTCTTTCATGAACGCACGAAGCATATTGAAATTGATTGTCATTTCACCCGTCATCATCTTCAACATGGAACCATTACATTGCCTTTCATATCTTCGACTATGCAGATTGCTGATTTGTTTACAAAATCTCACTCTATCAAACGTTTTCATTTTTTGATTGACAAACTCTCGATGCTTCATGCTAATGCATCGTGAGTTTGAGGGGGGATGTTAGGATATTATATAGAATATTATATATTGATTAGTATTTATTAGTTGAGGATAATTTAGTCTTTATACTATTGATATATTGTCCTATTTATATTCTTGTTATGACTTGTATCTTTTAGGGTTTTTCCATATGTTATTATCAGATATTCTATTTCTCCTTCCCTTGTTTCTTCTCTTTATGTTCTTATGTTATCAATTTGTTTGTTAAAGTTATAAAATGAATTATATGTGATGAATGATGATGGTGAAATGGTTGTTGATAAGATGAAAATGTGAATATCCTTATATAAGAAGGTATCTATGCATATGTGTGTTGTTAGAATATATGAGTGTTGTTAGAATGAATTACATATGAAATTAGATATTCGGTAGCAGATATCTTTTACTAAAATCATCTAAACTAATATATCAAGCCGCGAGAGTTTAAAGAAGTTTTTATTATTTACTTATTATGTGAAATAATTCTAGTACTAGTCCGTTTGAAATAATTCTAATACTAGTCCGTTTTAGGAACTTATTCTTGAAATAATTCTAATACTAGTCCGTTTTAGGGACTTATCCTATCACATGAAGTAGATACATTCCAATAATGTATGAAACATTTAAGGAAAAATAGTGTAACAGATATATATCTCTAAAATTTAAAATTCTAAGAAAAAAATCTTCAAAAAGTTGTTAAATTATTATGGAATATTAATATATAATTAAATGACCTAATGTGATGATATGTGATAAAATTTTCAAAGATATGATAAATATATTGTTATGAGATATAAAATGTATATTATAATATTTATATAAATGATATCTAAATGGTTCATTTTTTATATACTTACTCTGATTATCTATTATGTATGACCTGATTATGATAATTATACCTTTGCACAAAAATAAATAATATTACAAATTATAATTTTCAATAGTCATATACTGAGTAAGACTATGTTGACAAAAAAATTAGTCTATTTTTTTATTTTATTCATTTATATTAGTTAATATAACAATAATATGTTACAAATACAAGGTTATTAACTAAAATAAATAGATTAGATTTAAGTGCATTATTCAATTAAATAATATATTTAATATTTTTTTACAAATCAGATAATCACTTATAATTTAAAATATTATTTCTTATGTTAATTATAACTAATATTTTCATTTTTAACATTAAACTAACTATATTATAATAAAGACTAAACAAAAATATAAAATAGTTAGAATTTAAAACTAACAAATATTTTTTTGGAAATAAAATAAGACAGAATAATTCTGTTATATTTTCAAGAACTAAAAATATATTTAAATTTTTATTTTATAATTATTTTTTGTAATTGTTATTTAATTTATTTTGTCTAAAAATAATTATTCGACCCAGGCATGCCGTTCATTTCCACGGTTACTTAATAGTTAAGAAGGAAAGGAAACATGATGGTCTACTCTTGGGGGGAGATCTCAATCTGAACTTTCTCAAAAGTGGAAAAAACAAATTTGGCTAAGACACTTTCTCAATTTAAAGCTTTGGGTAATTCCATATTCCTAATCTTTTTTTTCCCGCCCTCTAACATGCTTCAAGAAATTATAACATTAGGCACTTGAAACCATTTTTACGCCAGCATTGAAATGAAGGCTTACTAGCCTAAGCAAAGCAACTAAGTTTTCCACTTTAGGTCTCATTAATGCTTGTTTGAAGGAGAAAGAATGAAAGCTCCAACTCTAAGAGAAAGGCACGAGAAAGACATCCTACAATAGAAGAATTGCTTGGATATAGTACAAAAAGTATCGCAAAGGAAGATTATGCACATGGCTAAAAGTTGAGGGAATGGATTAGTACCTCAATAAATTCAAGATGAAAACAGTTGTAGAAATCATTCATGCTCCCTATATCCTTGAATTGGTCACCAGAGATGGCATGTAATCCCCAAACCCATAGAATAATTAATAGATTTAAAGTGAATCCAGACTGCCACTAGATTTAAAGCTGAGGGACTAAGTCCCGTCTATGTGTAGTGGCCATATTACACCCACACAATTCTGCGCCAGCACAAAAATTCTCAACTTTCTGTCCATCTGTGCAGCAATACCTGTTTCAAGCAAGAAGTCATTTCAACAAGTAAACTAAAATTTTAGCATGAAATAACAGACGAGAATTTATTATATAACATTAAAAATACTCAAGAGGATATGGCCTGCCTTTATTTCATGAGCATCCCACTCGCCAAAAAATGTAGTTGTATAGCCATTACAAACATACTGCCTTTATTTCATGAGCATCTTTCAGGGTCAAACAGCAGTTTTGGTAATTACTTAGTTTTCAGTCCATGGAATCCCTTTTCCTGACAGCAGAACTCTTGAAATCTTCTTAGACTACAAGAAATAAGTTCATCACTTACTTTTTTCTTCAGGTACACAGAATCATAGTTCTAAAAGCTTGACCCTTCTGTTGAACAAATAAATTCATTGCTAAGAAACATACCGTTTCAAAAGAACTTCAGGATTATAAGGAAACAACTTCTTTTGATGAAGATTATAAACAGAATTGTTCAAAGATAGTAAACATTCTGCAGCTTTCTTGAATGGCTTGATATTGTAGTGCTTGAAGCCACATCCCCCGTCTTCCTTATAGTTCTTGATGTGTTGTTGGAATAAGCTACTTCCACTGTTATCAACTGACGTAGGTATTCCATCTGCTAGCAACTTTAGACCATCCCCTACAGTTTTTCTTCTCTTGCAAGATGATGATTGATCTAAAATTTCTCCAAATAATGGAAATTCCACGAATAACTTCCATGAGTTGCATATCAAATGCAAGCATCTACAACGCGCAAAAGAGAAAAATGTAAAAGCCAACTTTCAAGTAGCAACAAGGTAGGATAAGTAAAACAACTAGCAATGTAAACAGTTGATTCTGAACCCGGAACTTATTCTCCTTAATTTAATAAAGTAAAGAGAAATTGGAGGCTAAAACAAAAGTTTATAAAATGTGAGGCTGACCAGTGTTTTCTTTTACATGAATAATGGAAAAGCAAGATACCAAACTATAACCTTGGGATATTCACAAATAGAGTAAAATATGCTCAAAAGGCCTCGCAGAAAACTAGTCAATACAACCAGATCTAGTTAAAGTTTTGCAAGTTTATTTGTAATCCCAGAAAGATGAAATTTTGTTATCCAATGAAGTTACAACGAACTACCTTAGAAGATATTTAGCACAACTTATTCCAGTATCTTTTGAAATGAGATAATCAAGAAGCACTTGGTGATCATAATGTATCTGCAGATCAATAAGGACAAGATAATAAGCCTTTTTGTGTTTTACAAAATAAAGTAATTGATAAAGAAGATAACAATGGGGTGTCCATCTTCATGTATTATGGTAGTGTATAATACTAGCCTCCGAAAGGAACAGATGGAAAAGGTGCACAGGCTTAAAAATGTCTGACAGCTCAAAAGGAAAGTCTTTCATCACATCCTGATAAGCAGAATCCTTTCTTTCAGACCTACATCATCCAAATCTTATTACAGTGGATCGTTCCATTAGCTGGTTGATAAGAATAGCAAAAATTGAATACAATTGCTTACTGCTGCTCGAGACAGGATGATATGCTAAACAATAGCAAAAGCACTTCAAATAATAGATCATCCTGCCATTCAAGTGATAATAACACCAATGAAACTTCAAGATAATGTCGTTAAAAGATTCAAAACTAGTATGCCAAAGGATAATAACTAGGACTTCAGACTCTAATCAATGCCTCAATATCACAAATATATTTCCAACTTAAGAAGCATGGATACAGACAGGCTCAAAATGTACCATTAGGATTTGAAGTGATCTGATATGAACACAGATTATTTTTCATAATGTTTTGAAGACAATGGCCATGTCAAACAAACTTCATACTCATAGACTAATACAAGTAGTATGAATAGACACACCTCACGAAGATATAGCTGGAGGAAAGATGACATGAAGTTCATACATATCTCCAAGTACATTTCATGGTTGATAGAGATTGCATTTGGAAGATGTCCTTGAGTCCACTTGTAAAGTTCTAGAAATCCCTTTTTTAAGCAGAAGAAATGATCATGCTCTGAATCTGGGTCAGTGGTAAAACAGGAGCACAAAGTTGAACAATTACAGTGGTTTGCATTTTCTCCTCTTTGACTGATCAAACTGAAAGAACAAGCCAGTAAGAGGTAAACAGCTTGTCTTTGTAGGTGATCAGAATGCATCAGACATGCTTCTCCATCAGACAAACTCAATAAAAATGGAGAGCCTTCCAGACAATCAATTTGATCAGAGTGAAATTGAGTTAAGGGTTGCTGCAAAAGCTTTTGAAAGTAGCTATGAAGGAGTTCAATCCAAGAAAAACGAATTCTACAGCCTAGACCTGGGAGTGACCCAAGTCTGATCATCAGGATCTGCAGAAAACATGGTAAATGGTTTTAAGAGTGCCTTCCACTCTGAACATAGGAACCTAGAAACAAGTCTTCTAACAAAGTTTTAAATTTCAAAGTTATTTCACTTCTTTTCCTCTTTAAATAGCAACTTATGATGACAAAAAAAAATTCTCCCTGCTAATGAAATGACAAAAAGATTACTTAATAATTCAACAATGAAAGATGGAAAAAACTAATGTCGTTACAAATATACTAATCAACTTGAAAAATGCACAAAGAACTGGAAGTCAGTATAGCCTCAATAATTGACAGAAATATTGAAATAAATTATCAATACCAGACCAGTTACTCAAACAGTAATAGGGTTAGCAAAACAATTCCAACCCAACAGGTCAAAAAAACATAACCCATCAATTTTGGCAAGGTGGATTGAGTTTTACAACCCACTTAGCCTGCCCCACTCAACACTATCCAAAGCAGGTCAGGACAAGCTGAACATAACAGGGTTTTTTTAGAATTTTATAAATAAAAATAAAAAAAGGTATATAACTTTGATTATTATTTTAAGATTTTTATTTTATTATTGTCAATTTAATTTTTCATATTTAAAAGTAAAGATTCAATATTTCTCATTTTCATTTTTTTTCAACTTTAAATATTTTTTTCATTTTTCATTTAATTAATAATTTTAATTTTTAAATTGCTAGGTGACCCACCAACCAACCCAAAATGGGTTAAGTGGTTATTGTTGGAAAGCCGCCTTAAATTGCAATCACCCTTAACTTGTGTTAGTTGAGGCCTCTTTGGAGACTGCCTTAAGTTTAGTCTTATATAAACTAAAAATATGGTTGAGATAGAGCTTATAAACCTTGGATAATCTTACCTTACAAGTTGGTTTTTTGTAAGGTTAATCTATGTCATGTTTTAGGCCAGTAGGCCTAGGCATAAGGGAGTGTGTAAGAAAACAGCCTTGATTGCGTGCCCCCAGCTAGGCTTAATTGTGCCCTCTTTAGGAACTGCTTCAATTATAACCTCAAGAGGCCGAATTTAGTCGCATATTGACTAGAGAAACAGCTGAAATAACTTATAAATTTTGAATATGGAATTCAATTAGACCCTTAACCCAAATTGGAAGTTATTTTCAACCAACTTTCAAACAAGGTTTCAGTGTCTAAATGTTTTCTGAAAGATCAACAGCAGTACAGGTCAATCTGTTTTGCCAGACATTGATTTTGGGACACGTGAATGACAACGTCTAAGACTGTTTGGCTTTAAAAACATGTTTTCTTTTTTTATTTTCAATTTCTGTTTACAAAAACGTCAATTTGTTTCTTATTTTCAAAAGTTTCTATAGGGAAAGTGAAAACATTTGAATTTTTCTATTGTCATGTTTTCTTTTCATTGTTTCCAACATAAACTTTTGAAAACAAGAAACAAAATGAAAATAAAAACAAGCAAACGTTTTGTAATTAAAAAAAAAATTCTCAAACCAAATGGCACCTAAGCTTTTACAACCTTTCTTCTAGTTGCACACTGAAGCTTCAATCAGTGCAACATGTCTTCTATACACTGAAATGTGGGGAAGACTCAACTATTCATTATGCCAATGGTATATGTTGTAATTAGAGGGAGAGATTTAGAAGAAGTTAGAACAGAATATGTTAGAGAGAATTTAGATAGTAAGAGTATTTTATTTTCAGGAGAAAGAGAATGCAGTAAATACTTTCTGCAAATAGTCTTTATAGACTCAGTGGGAGACTATTTCCTAGGATGATATTAATTCAGCGCAAGTTCCTAGACACTAATACCCATGAGTACTAAATGCATTTTATCATGTGATATAAGAACATACAATTTCCAACAGTATATAGCTGAAGACTAGGCATACTACTGAATAATTGCTATCCAAAAGACTAACCTAGCCTCTGAATACAGTTCACTAATCAAGGTCAATTACAATAAAAACTAATACAAATCTAGCCTAATGACACAAAGAACATACAGACACGATATATGGAGTCCAATCCCTATCATGCTAAAAATAAACTCTATTTGAAATTAAAGTGGAACATGTTCTCAAGCAATGTCAGCCTTACGATTTTACTTGTTATCCCCCATATGACAAAAAGCATTTTTAAAATAACAACCTACTCTTCCATTATATGTAAAGTGGAAAAAATAGAATATCTACATTCAATCACACAAGGCACAAAAAATTCAATTATCAAGCTCATTGCACAAGTGCATGAACCTTACCAGCAGTTTGTGATTCAAGTAATTAATGATGCACCTCTCAGCAGTATCTTCTGGCTTGCTGAGACACCATTTTGCAAGTCTAGGTACAAGATTCACTACTGTAACAAAAAGTGGATGTTTATCAATAGAATCGAAATCAGTTTCCACTAAATCATTCCGGTCAACCAAAGAGCATAGAAACTGAAGAAAAGTCCCAAGAAAATTCATAACAGGCTCCATAACTCCGAACTTATTGAGGTGAACTTGATAGATAGAAGACCTGTTTTTCATGCTACCTAACTCACAACTCCAGAACTTGTCCAACAAATCCCACGGCATCTTTAGGAGACAAGAATTGACAGAGTCAAGGTATACTTTGACAAGTCCATCGTCATAGTCCTCCTCCTCCAAATATTTACATATAACACGCAGGACTCGAACAACACCAGCCACAGAAGACCAATCAAAATTCTTAATCCCATATTGCATAGGAAACTCAACATCAGAACAATCGAATTCACTATTTTCAGCTACAGAAGAAGGCACAGACGAACATGAGATCATCTTACCAATCGCCATTTCCAACCAACAGCATAAAAAATGAACAAATCCACCCCAATTGTTCCCCTGCAGATTATTACACGCAAGAATAAACAAAACAGGGAATCACATGGTAGACTCAGATACGTAACCTAAACTCATAAAGGAAACTAACTTCTATATTCATACCGTTGTGTACACAAACCGTGAAGTTAAGACAAGAGCATTGACAGCCACGTGTTGAACAAATTCACTCTTGACAGTTAGCAAAACCATCTACGCCACCAAAAACAACACGGAATAATATTTGAAACAACGACGTTATACAAAAGCGCGTCGATGAAAAGCTGGTCCTAGCATTACCATCTCAGTGACGATTTTAGGCAGACATTGATCGACGGATGAATGCTGATTCGAACCGCAAAATTGCTCTTCGTTGGGAGCATGTTTCGCCTCTGCACGAGAATCAAATTCGCGAATCCGAAGCTGAATTTTTGTCACGACCTAAAATGCAAAAAAACAAAAAAAAATCAGATGCCTTACAATTCATAGTGTTTTGAATATGAGAAAGACTGCAAAACCTGAGAAGAAGCGATTAGAATTTCCTTCTCCTTCTCTTTGGAAATGGAAACAGAAGCCCGTGGTTCCTGAGGCACGAGGAAAGGGTGTTTTGTGAATGGAATGAGTTGAGAAATAAAAAAGACCAGGAAAGCGTAAAGTTGGAGGTGGAAGAGTGAAACAGACTGTGTAGGGGCGGAGATGGACGTCGAGGAGGCGGCAGAGCCACCCGAGTTCAGCGGCCGGAGACATTTCACGGGCGCAATTGTCAGAGTTGGATTTGTTTGCGGTGTCTTGCAGCTTGCTACTGCTCGGTGTTGTCGGAGAGGAGTATTCAAACGCTGCCGTTTCGGAGAGAAAGGTAGCAATTGCCTTTTAACTTCTTCTTGAAGGATAATTTGCACAAACTAGAAACAATGGCATCCTTTTTTTTCCATTTTCTAGAAAAAGTAATTTTAAATTACACATTCTAAAATATGTAATCAAGAATTTATTTTAATTATTTGAAATTGATTATACAGAAATAAATATAATCCTCATAGTACATTTCTAGATTACTTGTTTGGATAAAGAAGATACACCAAAATGGCATGAAAACTTATAACTGAATCAAACTTCAATTTTTTTATGTGGACATTAATTCTTCGTCTTTGTAACTCCTTTTTCTTTCCAAAAGCTTCCTTACCTCTTCATCCTATAATAAACATTTGAAGAACAAACCAATGTGAATCCTCCAAAACTCTCATCTCCTCAATTTTATCTTTTACAAACAAATTTACAATTTTGGGTGCTACCATGTTCCACTCTAATTCCATGAACAAGGAATTTATGGTTACTGAAAGTATTATAAGTAATGTTCTTAAAATTCTAAACATATACTGAATTTCAACCTATAATAATTAAAAGCCTTCCAACCTTCCCAAATATATTGAAAAAGTTTCAAATTTCTAGATACAACAATTTAAAATATATTTTAATGTTTTAAAAATCTTATTCCAAAATAATTTTTTTTTGAAATAGTTCAAAATAATCCATCCGAAATAGTTAAAAATTAATTTCAATTTATATATTTCAGAATTCTCATACCAAAATATATATTTTTTATTTTAAAAACATGTACTTGAAAATTTCTTTAATATATCTTGAATTATATTTTCTAAAAAAATATATAAGAATTTAAAAGTACATATATTTTTATGAATGTGTGTATCTACCAGGCTAGCTTCAGGCCCAATGGACTGCTTCCGAAAAGTGAGTAAGAAATAGATTTGAATGCTATTTTTCGTTTTATCCAGTAAAAAAATTATGGTTACATTATTTATTTAAAATTTATAATTACCTAAAATATATGTATTATAGTGAAATCAATATATCATTTTCATTATTTGTTTAACTCTCCATTTTCTTAAGAATTTTATTTGTATTTATTCGTAAATTTAAAAAGTTTAAAACAACATTTGTTATTATCAATTATATCTTAACCTTCAATTAATATTTAATAATTTATTTATATTCCTTTAAATTAAATTAAGGGATATTTTATAATATTTATTAAAATAATTGAATCAATATCACTATAATATTATGTTAAATAAAATGTTTTATATTAAGTAGAAGAGTTTTGTTATTAATATATTCTTAATTAAAAAAAATCATATATTTTAGAAGAATGTGGGATCCCAATTTGAGTTGGGTTGGTAACAAGTATAATTTAATATCAGTTTTAAGAAATACATTAACTTTAAATAGATTCAAGTCATGCTCATTTTTAGACTAAGTAAAAAGAAATTGAATTAATCAATATTACAATATAATCTATATCATCACCTACTTTTTTATAAGGTAAGTTCTGTGTAAAGATATATCAAGATATAATTAATGTAGATATTTAGTGAAAAACAAGGAAGAGAAAAATTATTCTAAAAAATAACAAAATATTTGTATTATTTTGTACATATTTTTATTTATATATTAATTTATTTTATACTCTCCTCTCTATTTCTCTTTAATCAAATATATTTAATTTTCATTTTATTTCTCATTTATTTCCTCTTTCTCTGTAAGAAATTTTATCTTTATTCTTATCCTTCATTTCCCAGAATAGAAAAAGTTTAATCAACACAACATATTTTAATCATCATTAACCAAATATAGAATTCATAAATTACTAGTTTATCCTTTTCAATATATATGTTTGTACTTTGTATATTATATTCTATTTTTTATCATTAAAAACAAATATATTAATAAATTTTTATATTAAAAATATAAAAATAATTACAAATATATATTATAAATATATATAAAAAATATAAAATATTAAAAAATTAAATTATTATTATTTCCATTATTAAAAATTAAATTAATAAACATATAATTAGACAAGGTAATACGTAAAGAAAAAGAGGCAATATATTTAAAGTTTTTGGATATCCAACATGTCCTTATGTTCCATTTTTTTTTCACAGATATAACTTTCTTCATAAATTACAAAAATTTTGTAGTTCACATGGATTTTTTTAGCCTTGGACATCCTTAAATTGTTGGAGATCCCACATCGATTAGAGATAAGGCCAAAGTAAGCTTTATATAATGGTGCAACCATCACTTCATTGAGCCGGTTTTATGAGGTTGAGTTAGGCTTTAATCCACTATTAATATTAGTACTAATATTACTAACATGGTATCAGAGCTAATCCTAGCGAGATTCTCGGACTGGTCCACTTTCTCAGGCCGATATCGGACCACTTCTATCAGACCACCCATAATTTCTAGTCCCACGTCGAGTTTAGGGACGCTCGACGTGAGGAGGGTGTGTTGGAGATCCCACATCGACTAGAGATAAGGTCAAAGTAAACTTCGGCCCACTTCTATCAGACCACCCATAATTTCTAGTCCCACGTCGAGTTTAGGGACGCTCGACGTGAGGAGGGTGTGTTGGAGATCCCACATCGGTTTTATGAGATTGAGTTAGGCTTTAATTCACTACTAACATTGATACTAATATTACTAATATAAATACATAATCATTATCATTATGTTTATAGAATTTAATTTATCCAATCGTTTCACAAACAACAATAATGATAGAATAAAATGTAGACCTCATTCACAAGTCATATGTAATTATATAAGAAAATGCTCAAGCTCAAAATATTTTATAAAAGTAAGAAAAACAAGAATAAATGGATTAGAGGATAAGTTATACTCATTATGCTGAATCACATCTATAATTTCTATAACTAATAAACCTTGTTTCTTCTCACTTTAAAAAAAAAAAAACTTTCAACTTTTCTCTCAACATGTTTTCACTCTTTTTTTATCTTCTAGATAAGTTATTTTCTTTCATTCTTCGCACACCTTAAAAACATAGTCTAAAATTAAATAAACAAAGTTCTATAGTCTACATATATTGAAAAAAATAACATTTCACGTTCTAAAAAAACTATGAACTATGATAAAAAGAAATTCCTGCTCAGAGCATGAATAATGGTTAAGTCATTAATTCAGACCACAGACCTGACACATGTTGGCCTTGTAGTAGACATGTTGAACATGAAGCAGAATTGCTTTTGTAATCACAGCAATGGTTGAGTCTGGTATTACTATTTAACTCTTCAAATTTCTCCTTATATAATATTATTTTTACTTTCATGCTGCATTATATTTTCTATCTATCTAGCTAGTTACTAACTCCTTAACGCAATCTTTAAGTTATGGGAGGACTCATGTTTATGCCTTTCATTAGATGGTTGTTGTGCCATAAAGTTTTGGTAGAACAACCTTCTTTTTCTTGCATATGGTAAGATTTTTTTTAAGAAGTGTTTATAGAAACACATATTATGGTGAACACACTACGTTTATTTAGAATTTAAGTTACGGATCAAGTAAAATTATACTTATTGTGTAAAGGGTTGCTTCAAATCAACCAACACAGTTCTTCTGCAGTATGAACACTATACAATTTGAACCCGTGCAATCAGAAACTATTTTACATGATTTTTTTTTTAAACAGCAATCTAGAAAGACAGCAATTGGTCTGGCATGCAGTAAGACCGACAAGTAGAATATTTGATGTGGGAAACGTAGAAATATTACTGCATCAGTGAGAAAAAGTAATTGGTGGTAACAGAATAACCATAGCAGAAGAATAGACTTCACCAGTTTGTAAGTTTGAAAGTTCAGCAATTGAATGGCTTGCCGACAAGCTAGTCACAACTTTTTTTTTATCTTTCTTTTAGTAATTCAAATACTTATTACATGGAACATAATCAATAACACTAGAAGTAAATAAATATATGATAAGACTTCAAACATGACAAAAATAAAATAAAAATAAGCTCACCAAAATCTAATGTATAGTGGAAGAAGGTATCTCTCTATAATGCAAGTTAAGAATAATTGACGCGGATATTTGGATTTAAATTGAGACTGTTTAAAATAAACTTAAACATTTTCTTCTTTCTCATAAATTTATAAATTTGGTGATGAAGAAAGACGTATAAATATAGTCTATTTTTTTATTTTAACCTTCAATAGTTTTTATCCATTTTGATTTCACGAAAAAAAATAACTGTTTTAGTCTCTGCTATTTATTAATATTTTTCAAGTCATGATTTTTATTGTGATTTGTCCTGTCTAACATCTTCGGAGAATTGATAAAACTCATAACATTCTATTATCAATTACATATCTTATTAGGAATTAAACTTGACTATGATTTTATTTTTATCTGTTCTCTCGCACAAGACAAATTATACAACTCAAACAATATTTCCTTTGTGCATTTGTCTTCTGTTAAAAAAATCGAACTTGTGATATTGTTTCTGATATCTTGAGTTAGGATACAACTTTTCTTTTTTTCTATTTAGATATCACATATTTTTTTCTTCTTCAGGTAAACTAGCATTATAAAACGAAAATTCTCGGCACTTAAATAAAGCACAAGACCAATACTAAGAAGCACCAGAAGCAATTTGTAAGCAATTCATGTTTACTGCACCAACACTAATTAAGCACTAGAAAGGGCTTGAATTACCCTTTCAAGACAAAGGCAACTCAGGTCAGGATAGAAGAGCCACTTCAGAGTTGGTCACTTCACTCAAAATTTGTTTGGATCATTGTATTAAGTGAAAAATATTAATCAAATTTAAGAAAGAAGTTGCTCCAAAATAGAACAGAAACATACTTAGAAATACAGTAGAAATAAACAAAAGAAACAAGACAAATCCGCAATTTCAGCTAAACTTTAGTGAAACAAAAGCACACCCTCCCTACACTTTAACAATGAATAAAGCTATAGAGAAACGCTATTTCAAATATTTTTCTAAAGTTTATTATGAAGTTAATAAAAATTCATTAAATATAAGTAAAATTATTTTCCTCTTAACTGTCAAGGCTTTAAACAATAAAGGACAAACCTTAGATTACAAATTGGTGCTTTCTATAATCTGTTAGTTACAATAAAGTAATAACGGTATAATGCAATTTCAGACATGTTTAGAACCCAGATATTAAAAAACACTAATCAAGTCAGTCACTAATTGAATCACACGCTTAGCAAAAAATAATAGTAAGCAAGTAAACATACAGAGAAGTACACAATTCAAAGGAGTAAAAAAAAAACAGATTTAAATAGAAAAGAAAAGTCATAGTTGTAGTTCAAATTTCACAGAAGCTTATACCCTGGAAATAGTAACCCTAAATTCGAACATAAACACGCCCTCCATTGCACCCAAACCAAAAAATAAAAATAAAAAACCAAAAATAAGAAGAACCATTTCATTTGAGACCATTCCCCGGTGTGGAAATCGCAAGTCCAGGCCACGAGAAACAGTCTCCACTAACAAACCCACCATCGCCATTCTCTAACTGCCACGTGCTCATCCCAGAAGACGGTACCACGCCGCCAATGTTGACACCATCCACCATGCCGGGAAAGGCCCAGCCAGACCTGCTAATCCCGAAGCCCATATCCTCGAACCCATGTCCCAGCCCAAGCCCAAACCCACCCAGGGCTAGAAACCCGTTGCCCTGGGTGTTGTTCAGCAAGGAAGTGAAGCTCCCACAAACGTTATTCTGTTTATTAACATCACCGTCGACGAAGTGCATGGACCCTCCTTGGGTGGAGGCCACAGGGGCCAATGCGGGTAGAGCGTGCTCCTGATGTGATGTCATGGTGGAGGAGGAGGATGAAGTGGCAGTGTGGTGAGTGCGGGAGCGCTTGGCGTTCTTGCGGCTGCCGCCGCCGACGGGGATGTCACGGAGGGTGCCCCCGTGGGTCCAGTACCGGCGGCACGACTTGCAGAAGTGGCGGGGCTGGGAGTAGTTGTAGTTGTTGTAATAGCAGAACTTGGTGTTGGTTGACTCGCAGCGTGGGCAGGGGAGGTTCTCTTGCTCCGGCGGTGGCGGCGCTCCAGTGGAGCTCTGGGGCTTGGTGGCTCGGCGGCTCTCGCCGGAGTTGGAAGATGGCATTTTGTGTTAATAGTGATAATAAAAAGTGAAAGTTGAGGTTTGTTTTGTGAAAATGAATATAAGGGAAGTTGTGAGTGAGTGAGTGATGTGTGAAGAAGGTTTGGGGTGTGAAAGTGTGAATGTGGTGGGTGGGTGGGTGAAGGGTGAAGGGGGAGAGGGGGTTTTATGGGGAAGGAGAGAGACAGGGTGTGGAAAGGAAATGAGAGGAGGAAGCAAAGAGAGTCAGAGAGAATATCTGTGGTGGAAACAGAGACATCTTCTGAGGCTTATATGAGGCAGAGTGGGATCAGCTTTACAGTGTTCTGTTAAGCACGACATTTCAGTCGGCTCCAGAACACCCTCTCTCCATTTGGGTCGGCTAATAGGGCTGCGCCTTCTGCACACACACCACCAACCCACACACACAATTTACACAAACCCCTATCTTCTCCCAATCCAATCCAATCCAATCAATCAAACTATTTTCTTTTTTCTTCTTAAGACCACTTAATTAATTAATTACAAGTATTCAAAAAGTAGTGGAAGCATTATCTTGTCCGGTATTATAGTGCTTGCACGGCCACTTAGATGCATGCATAATGCATTTTGCCTTTCAGCTAGTAGTAATAATTATGGAATGCAAAACTACCCAACTGTTTTTCATTAAAAAACAAATAAACATAGATTTTGTTCACGATTACCTCTTCTTCCAACATCTCAAGCTAATCATGTCCTGTTGTAATATTATATGCATATATTCGTTTCTCCTGTCTTTTCCTTATTCAATCGGGTTTGACGTAGAGTTCGTAGGACCTACGCTATTTAGCTAGCCCATCTATGCTGTCTGTATGCATCGAAGTTCGATTTTTGTTGTTATTAATATAATGTCACACTCTACTCATTTTAGCTTGCAAAATTTTCCGTCTGGTTAGGCAAACATAGCAATTCATTTCTAGAAATGTCATTAGAAGCACATGTAGAAATGCGTATACGATAAGAATAATTTAATTTTGCAAGGGACATGCGGTTGTTATTAGTTGATGAGTTCTGGGAGAATTCCAATTTAGAAACCTAACTTTGATTATGCCATGGAAAAAACTAAGGAGGGTGGTGGATTGAGTGGGGGCATTGGTGCAAGGAGCTATATGATTTTTCCAAAACGTGGAACCTTGGAAGAGCGATTTTGGTATGGTTTGGTAGGGAGAGTAGTACAAAAATTGAAGGGGGGTCGCGGGTAAAATAAAATGTGTTGTAGATGATAGAATAGGAATAGGAATAGGAATAGCATGAGATAGAGACAGTGAGAGAGAGAGAGAGAGAGAGGGAGAGAGAGGGAGGAGAGTGGGTGGGGACAGAAGCGACAGAATTATGAGTGTCGGGCAGCGTGGGGAGCAATAATTGGGTCTCCCCTCTGATTTCGGACGCGTCATGTCCGCATCAGATTCCTCCTCCGTACCCATTCTTTCTATCTCCCACCGGATTTTGCGCTTCACTGTAGCCATTAGCAAACAGTGCGGTTTCCCCCATCTGCACAAGCACCACTGTGCTGACCGTTTGATAGCGATCAAACGGTGGCCTTCCTGTCCGGTGGGGTAGGACGGGGAGAGACACCTGTCAGCGACAGACCGGTGGTTGTCGGTGATACAAGAAGCGGAAGAGGCACGCGCCTTTCAAAATTCTCTATCCATAACTCCCTCTTGAGAGAGAAAGAATCATGGGTCGCTGTCACTCCCTAAACAAAACTTGGAAACTTGGAAAGTGGAGACCCTTGTTTCTTTCTCGGAGCACCCAAAACACACACAATCGCTATCATCGTTTCTCTCTCCCCCCTCTCTTTCTCTCTCTTTCGTCCTACACCGTCTATGTTTATTTTTTGTTGTGTTTATCCCTAATAATAATAACAATAATAAAATAAAAATAAATAATCACTGACATTTTTTGCATCCTTGGCTTGCGTCTCGCTAGTCATGCCATGGCTTCAGACCTGTAATCACCTCTTTTTGGCCTTTTCTGCACGCACATGATTCCCTTCCACTCCGTCAAAAATGAAATTGCTACTTCTCGCACGCTTCTCTTCTTCGAGTGGGGTACGTATTATTGCTACTACAACCAGAATTATTAACCATCATTCACACAAAAAATATATCCTCCTCCTTTTACAATTTAATGCCAACATGTCTGAACGCAGATGTTTGTAAACTTTGGACTTTCAAGACTCGCATTCATTCTCTTTTTGTGTTTCTCTCCAAATAAATTGTTCTATACGGATACAAGAGATACTAGAAACTTTTGAGTAACTTTCGATTGCACCAAAATGGTTAAAAAAATCCTATACAGACCAAATTATTTAGTATGACCAATATAGATGGATATCATAAGTTCTTAAAATTTTGATATAATCAAAATGAAAATAAAATAAGTTAATGATTTCATATTTTACTTCCCACTATTTAGTTTTTAAAAGGTTTAATATAATTATTAAAATAACAACCTGCATATGTATAGTAAATGCTTTTGGGTTTAAGGATTGAACCACGTAGGATGGCTTTGAAAGAAAATAATTGGTCCATTAGGATTACTATGAATTTAGATTTAAAACTCAATCGAATTATTTTGAATTTCAATTTTTTTAAATATAATAAACATTCACCCTTCTTACTCTATAAAATCGAAGAAAAAACATTAAAATATTTTTTTTTTATTTGACAGATTATAATGGAGTGAAATGTTTTATTTAGTTGTTTATGATGGGGCAAAAGAATCTCTCAGCGTCCAAATGACAGCTTTTTCCATAATAAATTATTTTATCACAATTTTATTTTATTTGAGTGATAAATATAGACGTCATCAAATTTGATTTTTTTTAGTTGTATAAATGAAAATCTTATTTCGACTCAGCAAATAAAATCTTGTCTCTATATAAACGCATATGCATAATAGCTTATATTACATATGTTCAATTATTTATCTTAGCTACTAATTTTATCTGTAGAAAAATTATTAGCAAAATTTAAAATTTCTTTTAGTGTAACATCATATCAGTCATTAATTAACACTTTTCAACATATCACTTTAAAATATTAGGTCGCAAATTAAAATTGTTAATGTTGGAAAGTCGAACTATCCCACGGGTACTGGCAAATACTGTTATTCATTATTTACATGCAACACGACCACTGCATAGGCATTTCCTTCGCATTCATTGCACTACACTTTATTTGCATATTAGTAATTATAAAAGTTCTACACATCATAATATCTATATATATAGATATATATAATTTAAATGTTTGAGGAATATAAAATTAAATTTTAGAAAGATATTTAAAAAAGTGTAAAATTATACGTGACATTATGTTAAAATAACTAATATTTATCACATTTAAAATATTAGCATTTCTAACTTGAATTAAGATGGAGCATAAAATTAAAATGGTGCCAGAAAACTTTTCAGTAAATGACTTGTAAAGGTACAAAAGGATAATAATCATGCATCATTTGGTTTTTAATTTATTTTTATCCTAATATATTACATCAAATATAAGAATTCTATTAACATTTTACTCCAACACTAAAGTTTTTAACAGACTGCTCTGCATATCTTTATACTTTTATTTAAAATAAAATATAATATTTAATTTCAAAATATAATATACATATTTTTTTAAAATTTACATAATTTCTAGAGTTATTTTGCATATAAATGAGAAGCAATTCCGTAAAGACTTCTAAAAATTATTTCTATTATTATAAATATTATTGTAAAACTATTTTCTGATTTTTAACCACTTATTGTTATGGTTAAAGTATATATATCAATATGAATAAAATTGGATTTTTTATTATTTAAATTTAATTTTTAAATTTGTTAACATGTGTTGTTTAAAAAACTTGATGAAAGTAAATGTATTTTTTTTCTTACTTTTATTATATTTGATACTTTTATTTAAGATATTCACGTTAAATAAATATATTTTTTTATTTTTTTTCATATTAAATAGACACTTTCTACTCTTTCTTATTCCTTTTAATTTTTCTCCTAAATCAAATTTACCATCATTTTTTCTATGACCTTTTCATTCATGCATGCTGCCAAGGATAGAAGTAGGCAGTCGTGGACGTACTTAGATTCTAAGGGATGCAAATATACTCTCTCACATTTAATAAATTATATTTTTCTTTTATTTATTTAACTAATTTTTTTCCAAAAATTTGAAATATACTGTCTATTGTCTTTATTAAAATATTTAAATTATCTTTACTAATTTAAAATCCTAGATCCGCTACTTGAAGTAGAGATATAATATACCTAAAAATTAGGGAATATTGTACCATGTTCCCAAAACCATGGTACTAAATTTTAACATGTAGACAATTATGGTATTTACAGTATTTTGCCCTAAAGAATTGTTATTTTAAATTTTGACAATACTCCTTTTACATGTCAGCTCTTTACTTACCTCCCTCTTCTACAACTACCTCCTACTTCATAGGTTAAACCAATTTTACACATTGATGATGCAAAAAAAATAACTTGTACTCATAGGTTAAACTGCAATTTTATTTTTCATAATAATATGTACAAACTGACTTGCTTAATAGGTTAGCATCATAAATCTCAACCACGCATAATTTTATGAATAAATCAGTGAACAGCAGTGGTTGGGTGATGGATGAATGAAGTGGACTTGTGAGCATTATATAGATTCCAAAAAGAAAAAAAAAAAAATAGATTGATGGATTGATAATAATGTGAGTCATAGAGGTTGGTTTGGTTAGAGGACTTTTTAAACTACCAAGGCGCGGAAGTTGTGGAAAATATAAACTCGGTATAATCTAGTGAAGAATGGTCACCATCAAGAGGGACAAGAAAATGAAATTCTCCCCACGTCTAATTGAGACAATAGCGAGTCACTTTTTTCATGCACCAAGCCAGGGTCAAGTGTTGTTTGTTAACATGTCAACATAATTAAAACTCAGAATCACAGCATATATATATATATATAATAATAATAAGAAGAAAAGGGAAATCACAGGTCGTAAATTACGTTTATGTTGATTGCAGTAAATAATGGAGGGAGGCACAAGAAAAGGTGTAGTTGAAAGGTACAATTAGATAGTTTGAGAGACAATAACAGGGTAATAGGAAAGGGTAAAAATAAAGAAAAGAGAGAAACTAAGTGGAGTGGTGGAGAAACAGAGGTAGGAAAAGAGGAGAAGAAGAAAAAAAGATCAAAGATCCCTGAGTTGCCTAAGATTGACAGGAGATATGTATCTGTTGTCTCCGTCAAGTAGCTGCTTAGCGAGGATTAGGTTTGCAGCTTCGCTTGGATGATAAGGATCCCAGAACACGTGCTTGTACCTATCGCTGCACATACTCGAAGTAGGCCCACATGGAATTATCCCTGCGAATTGGCCCCCATTTCCGCAGCAAGCTCTACTTGCTGTTGTGAATCCTGCAAATTTTTTTAATAACAAAAACCTTTTATGCTACTATACTTTTCCAACACTTTTTATTTATTTTTTTTCTTTTACAAGTCTCACGTTCTTTTTTTAAGTCTTATAAATCTATAAATTATACCATTAATTTTAAACAACAAACAATGAAAATATATATAATCTAAAAACTATTTGAATCATGATCAACCATCAAAATCACATTTACATAATAATAAGAAATAAAGTAAAAAAAAAATTACATATTCGCTAAGTTACAAACATTTTATAAAAAATTTACATTAATAATGTAATATCATCTTATAAACTTATATTTATTATATTTATTATATTTAAAAAAGTCTAATAAATATAATATTCAATAAAAGAATTATAATACTTAACTCATGTAAAAAATTATTAATTTAGGTGATGAGATTACAATTTACTTTTTATTCTTATTTTTAGTTAAAATAGGATTTTCCTTAACAAAATATTATCCTTATCAAAATTAAATTATAATTTATGTTAGATGGAGAGATTTTATATAAATATATAAAAGAATTAACATAAGTAAAATATATAGTTTGATTTAGTTTTACCTTTAAGATGACTTTGGTTTAAACGGATCTTGTTATAAACAAAAAGTTTTCTCTTTATAATTACTTAACAAAGTTGTATACTCAGAACTCGAACCAGAGATTCATTAAGTTAGAACAATCCTAAGTAAGTTTATCCACTTCTTCTTCATTAAGTTAAAACAATCTTACGAAAGTTGATTCACATCCTAGATAGTAAAGTAATGAAGCAGATATAAAATGAAATGAATTATTTACCGTATTTACTATAATTTTTTATGACTTCCAACACTAAATCATAGACATTGGCAAGGACGAAGGTGGCTCCGGGTAGGTTGTCGTTTAGCTCAGCAACCAAATCCTTCAATCGAGCATTGTATTGAAGCGCCAGTTTGTTGGCCAAATCCACACACTCATCTTCGTTCAGCTGATTTATAGTCTTCTGGTAAGGTATGCACCCTATTGGCCCAACGTTTCCTATCACAAACTTTCGAGCATCCATTTGGTATAGTCTCTGCCATTCAATCCACATCAACTTACAAATTAATCTCAATTTTAGATTTCATTTTAAAATGGTTAATGGGTATTTCATTTACTTTGTTTTAGTGTTAAATTTAAATCAGGGTGGTTGTGGTTACCGTAAGTTGGGCCCTGAAATGAGTAATCATGTCATCTATGAAAGAATCTGGACTTTGAGAAATTCTGGCTCCAATGGAGAGAACTGGGAGAAGGTAATTGTTGAGAAAATCATTGGCCCCAACAGTGATGGAGAAAATGGATTTCTTCATTATGTATTCCTTCGCTTTTGATTCACCCAGAAGTTTGTTAATTTGTTTTCTTGTTATGCTGAAGTAATCTATTTGAACATCCATTCCTATTCTATTCACCTGAAAACAAAATTATTGACAGCAAACAATAATATTCCTCATTACACAGAATGATCAAGATCAAGTAAGAAATAGAGAGGGGAGAAAAAAATACTAACAAAAATTCTCCCAGTAGCATTCATTATCCCTCCTCCTCCTGAAGCATAATTCACTCCACTCAGTATGGTTTTCCCTGTTGCATTTGGCGCTAAAAATGGTACAGCATAGTTTGGTTGTCCCAATTCCTCTCCTGAAAATATTAAATATAAATTGATGTAGAAGAATTAAGAAATTACACTCTTCTTCCTGAAGTTTAACGAAATTATTTTCAATATTTCTCTTTTCTTAACATCATACTAATGGTACATCAAAATTAATCTCAATGTTGTTTTTTCTTTTCAGTATAATTTCATTAATATACAAGTATATTATGCATGTAACATTGTTGATTGTGAAATTGAAAATGTTAATTGTTTGTTAAGTGGGAAAATTAATAGGCACAGAGAAACAGCTTGATATGTGAGAAAGAAGGTAAAGTTACCTACTATATCACCAATGGTTCTTCCATTGGTGTAGCGGCCAGTGGGGTTACCTCCAGAGGCCTTGAAATCAATTCCATTGGGAGGGATGTTTGCCTTAGAAAGAGTTGACAAATAGTTATTGTTTCCAGCATCCACCAAGGAATCCCCAAAGATGAAAGAAGCTCCTAACCCATTTTTCTGACCATCAACGTTTCCATAAAAGCTCATATTCACCACCAAAAACAGGAGCACCAACATGTCATAACAATGCAAAGCCATGGCTTTTTCTACTTCACAATACTCCACTACTGCAAGTGAAAAATCCAGTCTTATAAGGAGCATTTTTTTATTCTTCACTTGAGAAAACTTGTAATCATGTTTTAATGAAGTCGAATTTGGTTTGACCTTTTTTTGATTAAAAATAAGATTCTGAAGGAGTGCACAGGTTGAATAAAGATTTTCATGTGGTTGGTCATCAACATCAGTGCAGATTTCTCAACCGGCTGTGGAATTGATGAACTAGAGATTTTGGTGGTGTAACCCAAAGTCACAGGGTGCCTAGTTTTGTCCACGATTACCTATTCAACAAGACACAATTAATTATAGAAGAAAGTTCTGAGGGACTTTGGTGTTATTTGATGATCTTAATTACAAGACATTAAAAATAGCACTTACTCCTAATTTCATGATGTTATTGGACACATAGGTATAGTTACTTCTTTTGAATAAGTAATACAACAGCCCATCTGTGCTCAACAACTCAGGAAAACCAGGTTTTGCCC
Source organism: Macrotyloma uniflorum (assembly GCA_016859785.1). Lineage (NCBI taxonomy): Eukaryota > Viridiplantae > Streptophyta > Magnoliopsida > Fabales > Fabaceae > Macrotyloma > Macrotyloma uniflorum. The sequence continues at coordinate 4,048,459 of BDMB01000003.1, forward strand.
TTTTCTTTATCCTTCCAATTGGTCAAAAAGTCCAAACTTTTGGATTTTTATTTTACTCTTTCAAGTTTGTGAACAATATTTTTAGTATACTTATTCTTTTGTAGCTAGTTGATGAACCAGGATTTCCATGAGGTATATGTTTGGAGTTGAATGGGCTGAGCTGGTCTAAGAACAAGGCCCAAAACCAAGTAGAGATTTCGATCATTAATGGACTAAGCAAAATATTAAACAAAAGAAAAAGAATACCTTAAAATTCTACAAAATTTAAAACTAATAATCATTCATAATTGTTCAAATATATTAGTTTGTCATTTTTCTCCAGTGAACATGGAAGTGAGAATATGAATAAAAATGGTTTACATATTTATATAATAAAAATAGTTTATAATGCAAAATAAGCAAGCTTTTTTAATAAGTTTATTAGACAATATATAATCCTATACTTTAATTTTTATTTTTGTATCATATAATAATTATTTTACATCACCATATTTAAAATTGAGTTTAGAGTCGTGTTTGAAGTGAAATCAGTTTCTTTTATGAATTTAATTTTCACGTACTATATTAATTTAAGATATCTTGTTAGATTAATTAATGAGGTTAATGTTGATGCACTTAGTGCTTATCTATGTATGTAACTTTCTTTTCAAGTATAAGTAAAACACAGTGTAGCAATTCGTGGGTGCTTCTGGACCACAATGCATGTCTTTTCAAATATGAATGAATCCACATGTTATTTTGTTTTTGCCAAAAATGCTGTTTCAGTTATATATCCCTATCTATTTGTTTCTTCTTATCATGCTCATGAAAAAATCTATACGGTTCTTTGAATCACTTACTACTCGAGGTTAGGATTAGGAAAATTCATCATCTCTTACTCACTTCAAGATTTGATGGATGAATTCCAACATGATTATAATATATTAAGATGTTAATCAAGTTTTAATATACGACCTATTGCTGAAAGCGTTTTTGATTTCGAATCCTCTAGCTGAAAGTGACGAAGATATCATTGTTTTTTCTGATGTTCAACAAGTCGAGAAAGTTTAGTGTTTGGATCATCTTCCTCCAAAACTTGCTCAAAAAGACATACCATGATACTTTTTAATCCTATGATATTTTCTTTGGAATGTGATAAAATATCTTCTTATCATTTGGATAATGGATATGAAATCTGATGTGGGAAAATAGCAATATATCAATGTACAACTTTCTATTTTTTGGTAGAGTTTGGTTGTTTTTACTGACCCTTTTGTTGTATATAATCTCAACCATTTTATTATAATTATTAACTTTTTTGGTAGACATCATAAATTTAATAAAAAATCCTAGAATAAGTGTAGGTAAATAATATTTTATGTTAGTATTACCATTTCTAAGTGGTATCTCTTTTACATTATTTTAATTTTTTTTTCAGCTTAAAGCACAAGAAAATAGAAAAGTGGGTAGGAGAAATGACAAGTGAATAGAGGCTTTGAAAAATATCCTGTTAATAAAATGATACTTTCGAAATCACAGACCATAAGAGCCAGATAGATATCAACAAGTTTTAATTATAAAATACATTTTTAGAAACAAAATTGGCAAAGTCAAAAGTTCATACTATATACTATTTATGGATAAATTGAGTATCCATGCATGGTTTGAAAATGATTTATAATGAATATAAATTTATATTAATATATATATATATATATATATATATATATATATATAATTTTCATAATCAGTTAAACATACATATGTTCAATCATATTTAATATAAATAAATTATATTTAACGAAGTTTTTTTTTAAATATATATATTAAATATAAATACGATATATTCAATAAATAATAAATATTATACAACTATCATGAAAAAATAGATACATATAATTGTTGTTAAAAAAAAAAATCCAACTATATCATAAAAAAATAGCGATATTAATAGAAAGTAATTAAAGGAAAAATTATTTGGAAAGAAAAAAAATTAAATTTATAAAAAATGAATAATAGATATGACATCATTGTAAAAAATAATATTATCTAAAAAGAATTATTGATTTTCTATTTTTTGGCCTTGAAATTCCTGCAAGACATACTACCCGCTAAAGAAAGTATCTCTTAATCATTGTAAAGAAAACAAGAAAGTTAATTTCTTTGGGCCCAGTCAAAACACATAGGTTAGAAACAGGGAAGGTTTTTGCATGGTGTTGATGAGATGTTTGATGATCCAAATGAAAAAGGCCCAATAATGTTAATAATGTATAAGGTGTGAGGACTAGTTATTAGCTTCCAAAACTTAGAATAGAGACACACAAGTACAACCAAAAACAAAGGATACAGGCCCTTTTCCAAATTTCACAAACAACCTAACTTGGACCTGGGTCCATTATCCCATCAATAAATAGAACCATTCTTCAATTTTATTAGCAAAATAACTTTTTATTAATTTACCATAAATTTACTCTGCATTCTAGATTAAAAAAAGGTAACCCTTTTTTAAAATCTGTAATTTGTATTTTTGAGAATTTTTTAAATCTCTTAAGTGAGATTTCAAATTTAAATTTTGTAAACAAAAAAAACATAATTAATATAAAAGAATATTGAACTATGTTTTTCAATACTAAAAAAATTGATAAATATTTTATATTTATAATACAATAACAATAAATAATATAAAATACAAAGTTATTCAAGTGGGACTTATGAGAGACTTACATCATGTTTAGTCTAGGTCAAAGTTTTTGAGAAAGTAGATCAAACTTAAGTTTTTATATTAGAAAGGTTAGAAAGTCATCCAAAAAAAATCTTTCAGGTTTTATTAAAAACATGTGAAAAGGCTTTAAAATGATTATTTTTTTAAATGCAGCAAACTAATCCAATAAACATAGTCAAGCATCCATTAATAAGGAATTAATACTATAATTTGAATATATGAAAGAAGCGACCTTGAGATCATTGAACATCATACAAAAGTCAAAATGAAAAAGAGTGGGAATAAGAAAACATAGACAACCATGAAAAAAAGGAAGAAAAAAAAGTGTCATGTCATAGGAAGATAAGCAACATCCTGTGTAGTGATCGTTTATATTGAATTGTGAATGGAGTTGCCCTAATCCCTCCTTTGGGAAAAAGTTAGAATGGAGGTCTAAAGTACTTGATTATAGCTTGGTGTACATGGAGACCACACTAATGGAAGTGCCCCATCACCCCCACTCAACCAAGTCGCTTTCTATCCCTTCTTTCATTTGAAGCCTCGGAGACATGCAAAGGTTTCTCTTTCTTTTTCATTTTTTCTCAGAAAGTGGGGTTGTCTGTGTCGGATGGAGTGGTTGTGTTGTTGAGTGCATGTTGTATATATGCTACATGCCAATCGAGGGTAATTTGGTAGTCTTACAATTTACAATTCACAATTCACAATTCACAATTCACAGTTCACAATTGTTTTGTTTGTCTTTGCTTTCATTGGTTCTATCTGTTCTAACCATTTCATGAAAAAAAGATTCTGGTTTCCATCAAAGATGGAATGATGCATCATCCATACCAACCTCTTTTTATTCATCTCTCATGCATCGCATCATTCACACACTACTCCACTTTCTCTAGTGGTTTTGACCAAGCCCAGTTTTCTGCACTCTGCACTGCAGAAAATAACTTGGTTGACTAGTGATGAGACTATCATCATATTCCCATTCCAAACTGGCCACCAAATAATACCAATTATTGTCTGTAGTAATGCACGTGATGTCCATATCCATTAAAGGTGATTAAACCACTATCATTTCATCTTCGTTTTGTACTCCTTTTTTGTTACAGGGTTTCATATTACCTCTTTTCAGATTCAATAAAGTTCAAAATCTGAGATAGTTTTCTTTTCAATATCTTTTTTATCATAAAACAATCACTCAATACAATTTTATAAAGTAATATATGCATACATTCAGTTTCATAATTAGTGTATTATAATATTGCTTAGGGTCATGAGATATATATTAAGAGAATGTGTAAAGGACCACATTAGAGATCACTTAGGTCAAAGAATAGTTAAGGATAATTGTTATAAAATTGACCTACCCTCTAACTTTTTTCATCACTCATTTGATAAGAAAAAAAAAAAAAACTTTATTCTTGAAGGATACAACTGCGAACTCATTGGTCAATTTGTTCCTCAAATCCAATAAAAATAGAAAGTAAATATAATGTCGTCAAGAGACCCTTTTTCTTTGTCAGTTTAATTTCTAGGGTTTTGTGCATTATCATTCATAATGGAATCCAAGAGAGGAAGAGAAGCAGTTTGTTTACAACTTTTTATAAAGTAAATTATGATTTACTGCAGAGACTATCAGTCACAACCTATTAAGAAATGACAAAAATTAGTTGAAAAATAATAGAATTATCATAAAAGAAAATGTTAAAAAAATTATTTATAATTAAATATATTATTTATATTTTAACATATTTTGAAAAGTTCCAAACTCAGCAATTCATATTAATTAAATATATTATTTATAATAACATTATTAACCTTTTTTTTTACCATATAATAATGGTTAACGTCTTTTTTTTTTTTCAGTTATGTTGACATTAAAATATGTTATCGAATAATACTAAAACAGATATAAAGATTAGAAATTAAGAAAAAATATAAATTACAGACTAAAAAAAGAGAGTATAATACAGCTTTTTTACTTATATTATTATTACCTTGTCCTTCACATAATAAAAAAAAATTAAGGGTAAAATTTTAATAAGTATGAAGGTAATTCTAGAAGTAGTATTACTATTAATATATTTAATAACATGGATTAAATTAACTAAATTGTTTAATCATTATAAAATGATTAAAAAAATCCATATCCAAGCCAGAAGTAAAATAAAATATCTTGGAACATGCCTACATCTCATTATAATTTAGAATGATTCAATCCTCTGATTGAATGATTACAAATATTTCACCCATTCCCATAATATAAATGATATCTCTTCTTACATGTATGTCCTCTGGTTGTTGTGTGTCTTTACTTTGCTACAGACAAAAAGTAATCACAAATACAAAACTAAAGTGTCCCAACTTTTACATTCTGTCATTAACATTTTTTTTTTTTTATATCCATAATGTTTCATTACTAGTTAGATTATGTTTCTCCAAAAGGTTTACATGGATTACATTAAGAAAAACAATTTACTTTTTTTTTTATAATGCTTCTTATTAGAGCTTATAAAATAAATAAACATATTAATTCAAACTGAATCATCATAAAATTTATAATATTATTAAATAAGACAAAAATAAAAAACTAACATAACGTCTGAAAAAAAAATACTATAAATTGATGAACTGAACATAGTTATTAATCACATCTAATGTAATAAGATTAACTTATAAATGAGTTGAGCACACTCTTTAAAAACTTGGAAAAATATTCATTATCAAATTTATTCAACCTGTGATTAAAAATCTAGTCACTATCAATTGCTTTCATTTTTTCCATTTGTATTGCTTTTGAATTTTGATTGGTTACCCAATTAATACAATTTATTTTAAAAACAATAATTAATTAATACTATCTTGTGCAAATAATCTTGCAATCAAATGTAGTATTTATAACATCCTGATAATGACATTCACATAAATCCGTTTTAACATGGAGTCATGAATCGTATTTACTGAGGTTAGAATTTACTTAAAATATATTTAATTTATTTTTTAAACATGAGATTTGAATTTAACTTTAAAAAAAAAAATTGAATAACATTCATTGGATATATATAACTTAGTTAAAAGTCAATGTTTATTATGATTTTTTAAGAGGTCAAGGAATCTAAATATAAATTGACTAATAGTTATATATTTATAATCTCAAATTTTTAGGACATATACTCAACATATAATAACTACAAAAACACTATTTATTAAAATAAGTCATATACTCAACATATGTTATTTTCTGTCACTTTCTCCATTTTTACTGTCATATTTTTTTTAAGATTTTTTTATTTATTTCTTTTTGAAGATCAACTCAACCATATCATTAAGAACCCACACTAGCATAAAATCATTTTAAATCAAGAAAATTAATATACAACAACAAGAAAACCTCAAAATAACAATTCTTTTTTTCCTAAAAATGGAATAGAGCACTAAAAATTTATTAATACGGAAATTTTAATTAATCTAAAAGATTTGACTCTTGGAGAACATCTTAATGATATGATTGGATTTGAAAAAAATTAAAAATAAATTAAAAATCTTAAAAATAAAATATAGATTTCAAGAAAAAAATATTTAAAAATAATGAAATTATTTTATAAAGAATAAAATATTTAATTTTTCTATTCATATATTTAAAATTCAATTAAACAATTTTTACTTTTTACTAAAATAATTTTACTTATTTCACTTACCTTTATGAAATCCATGCATATATCACATTATAATTTTTCATGTAATATAAATATCATCAAATCATATTAAAAATTTAGATTAAAATAATATATTTAAATTTTATAAAGATTAAATTAATATAATTATTTTATATAAACTATTTTAATATATTATTTATTTATAGTAAATAAAAATATATTTTACCATATATATATATAATTTATTTGTTTACTATAAATTGAAAATTGAGATATGATTTTAAAAAGTTGAAAATGAAAGCAATTAATGGCATTAAATAAGTGTAGACATTTAAAATATGATATTGAATTTGAAAATGTTAGATGGAGAGATGTTATATATGATAGAATTAATTTTTGCATGTCACATTTAAGTGTCTTAGAAGTATGCATACCAAACGCGATGATACTAGAAAACAAGATGTACAAATGCATTAAATAAGCAACTAAACTTTCCTACCTTTTGCGTTAAGTACTTCCCTCATCATCACCATCCACCTTATTTTCGTGAGTTATTTAGTACTATCACTTCATAATATATAAAATTTAATTTAATTAATAATGATGAGACTGTAAAAATATAAAATTATAGATAAATTAACTATTTATTAATTTAAAAAAAATAAGGTTTTAGAAGTTATTCACTTTTTAATAGTTTGGACAATTTTCTATTAAAGGCAATATCATAAACAAATGTAGAAATAAAGTTCACATAAGTTTAAATGTCAAGAAAAAACAACAGTAATTTTTTATTTTTCTAAATTTGTCCTAATTATGTTTGTAAAATATTGAAGAACAATTTATTACAATGTTTAAATTTAGGGTCTTTAAAAAAATTATTATTTTCCTAATTTATTGAAAATGCCAATTTTACAAATTGACTTAAAATAAAAAATATTATTTAAAAAATATTATTAATATATTTAGTCTGTATTTAGATTTGTACTTCTACTATTGTCGAGGAAAAATATAAGATAATTTTACGAAAATCGATAAGAATAATATGCACATCAAAATAAACTACCACCCTTTATCTTTCTCCATAACATAATCAATTATATTTTAAAACATAATTGCTTATGTTACGACTAATTCGAAATTTTACCATTCTTTTTTATTTGACAAAATAAGATGATAAAAACTCAGTGATCATGTATGAAACGCATTGCAGGCCTCTTTATTCAATATTGATTATATTAACAATTATGTTTTAAAATATAATTGATTATATTATAAAAGTTAATATTTTCTTAATTTTTTTATATTATTATTAAAATAAATAATATTAAAATAATAAGAAATAAAAAAATATTAATAATAAATAAAATTATTTTACTTTATTTTTATTTTTATTTTTTAATTTAAATAATTTCATTATTTTTTTTTTCTTTTTCCAATCCTCAAATCTACTATCCAAAGGTTAGAAATTTGGTTGAAAACCTAATTTTTAGAAATTCATACACTCAACATTAACGCGAATTTGTTTTTTGGTTTAATTTTTAGAAAATGACTTATATAATTATTAGGTATACCAATTGGTTCTAGTATCAGAATATATTGATTATAAGTTCATATCTCATATATATAATAAATATTAACAGATAAAAAATAATAAGAGAAAAATGTATTTAATTAAAAAAATAAAAATTTAATTAATTTATTATTAATAATTTTATTTATTATAAATAATTAATTATTTTGTTACATAGCTAATTGAGTTATCGATTTTTCTCTAGATAGATTTAACATAATATTTTTACTTTTTTCTTCACACATCACTTTTATCAAATTATCAAATTTTAATTTTTTTCTCATGTCATAAGTTATAATATTTTATTATTCTAATAACAATAAATAAAATTATTAATAGTAAATAAAAAAAACTTATCTTTCCACTTATTTATTTCAATTGAATAAATTTTTATTCACTCTTTTTTTTCATTTCTTTTATTTATTTTCTCTTCCAATAGTAATAGTAAGTACTAATTATAATAACGTGTTAACATCTCATAAACGTCATAGACAAGGCATGACAGACGTGGCTTTGAAATTTTGTAAGTTTAGTGTTTTGATTGATCTCCACATGCAAGGGTTGACCAAAATGTGAATATTAAACCAATTTTTGTATGCCGAAATTGTTTTTGGACTTGATAATTAAAATAAAAATAAACCAAGACTCCATCAACTTGATCATATTTTTTTTATAATTTTTTGGATTCCATTTTTGATTTCTAGATTGTTTATCTCTTCCAAGAAAAATTAAGTATATAAAGAAAGAAAAAGAAATCTATGTTATTGATATGAAACACAAGACACTGACACAAAAAGTCTATTATTTTTAAAATTGAACAAAAATTAATGAATGCTGTTCCTTCCAAACAAAATATTTCATTGGAGGCTAAGATTGTTGATAAGTTCATTTGTTTGAATGTACTGTTCCTCTGTCTAAAATTGATCACAAATTGTTGGATCTGGAATGTTGAATCTAACAACCTTCTCCCATGATCAATGATCTGGATCAAAGATTCGTTTTTTTAATTTTCTCTCTTTTAGCTTTAAGGGGCTTCAGGAATAGATTCTTTGTAATTTCAATTGTACTAAATTGAATTTGAAACTTAAAGCAACACAACACCTTTGGCTTTGAGGCAAAAACAAAAGCGAAAAACACAAACCTCTTCATACTCATTTAAATTTCCAAATGTCTGTCATAAAAGTATCTAAATTCAAAAATATCTATGAAACATCTGATATCCAACATTACTATATTATACATCCACCTTAAATGAGGGAACTTTAGCTCATTAAATAACTCCACCTAACATTTTGCAAATAACAAGGGTTTGGGGGGAAATTCATTACTGCTTTTCCGCTAAGATATAAGGATAAGAAAACAAGGAAACTAACTTAAAAAAAAATTGAAATAAAGAAAGAATGGTACTGTTTTAAGAGATCTTCATTTTAATTCTTTTGTTTTTTTTTTAAATAGATTTATCTTTTTGGTTAACTTATATATACATTAAAAAAATCATTTTTATAGTTTTTATTTTAAAATAAATTTATGTTTTTGTTAATCCATAATACTTAATAATATAATAGAAGGAGGTTGTGTGGTGGTGGGTATGATCCCATAGAGGGATTGGGGACTTTGAAGTTTGTGGTTTGCCCAGTTGGACAGATAACAGCTTTTACAAGCCAGCGATTATTTGACTTTTAACCATGACTTCAGCCTGTGGGTCCCACCACAACATAGACAGAAGGAACCTCATTTCTTAAATAATGTATGCAAAATCGAAAAATCATTTTAATAACACTAACTAGTTTGGTTTTTGCGAGAGTCAATGTCCCTTCCCCCTGGATTCCTAACAACTGTTGTTTTTCTAGAGTTGAAACATTATAGAGAGAGACAGAGATAGTGAGAGAGAGAGAGGAGAATGGGGACTCCTCTGAATTGAATTGAAATCTCTCTTTTTCTTTTCTCTACTTTTCCTTTTCTTTTCTTTATGGTTTTCAATTTAAGAAGAAAATACTAGTACAGTGGAGATATCAAAACCGCTTTGTTTTGGTTTTACTTTCTTAGTAAAAGAGAATTTCATGTGGGGAGCTTTGCTTTAATTATGCTGCAGTGAATTGAAGAGAGAGAGAGAGAGAGAAAGGGGGAGAATAGAGAGAGAATCTTCCTTCACCTTTGATGGCTATTCAGGTGTTTTGTGGAGTGTCTCGCTACTGATTGAGCTTCAGGGATTCTATTACTTGTAGTTTGATTAAATCCGTTTCTCTTAAATTATTTTTTCTTTTTTTTGGGGTTCTTGCTGTGAGTTGCCTTGCAAATTTTGGGATCTGGGTTCTAGGGTTTGGGCTTTTGACTTTCTCTCTCCTTGGGTTTCTTTCCATCTGTTACTATTGTCTCTCTCCTTTTTCTGAGAAATTTGGTATTGAAATCTATTCTGGGTTTTGGACCAAAAAAGACAGTCTATTTATGTCTTTGTTGGTTTTCGCGTGAGATGGTGAGCTGAGTTGTTTGTTTTTCTCAAAAAAATGTCATGTTTCGCAAATTAGATTGTTGGGGAGGTGTGGTCTTTAAAAATTCCAGATTCCTTATCTTGTTAGAGTTTTGTTGGTGAAGGAGTTGAAGCTCAATTTGTTACTGATTGATATGATGGGCTAAACTAAAACCCTGTTATTTGTGTTGTTTCAAGTGTCTAGAAGAATCTCAGATTGGTTTGTGTGAGGAGAGGAGGAAGGCAGCATGCATCTCTCACTATGGAAGCCCATTTCTCACTGTGCTGCACTGCTCATGGACAAGAAGAGCAGGAGGAAAGATGAATCCAATGTTGACATAAAGAGAAACCCATCAATGCTTCGGAAGCTGCAAGAAAACAAGCTCAGGGAAGCCCTTGAGGAAGCTTCTGAAGATGGCTCACTCTCCAAATCTCAAGACATAGACCAGCCTGATTCTGCTGCCAACCAGGATGATGGCCTTGGGAGATCCCGATCGCTTGCCAGGCTGCACGCCCAGCGCGAGTTCCTTAGAGCCACTGCGCTTGCGGCCGAGCGCATCTTCGAGTCTGAAGAGGAAATTCCCAACCTTCAGGAATCATTTTCCAAGTTCCTTACTATGTACCCCAAGTACCAGTCCTCGGAGAAGGTTGATCAGTTGAGGTCTGATGAATACTCACATTTGTCTCCCAAGGTATGCCTTGATTACTGTGGTTTTGGACTCTTCTCTTTTGTTCAGACAATTCATTATTGGGAGTCTTCTACGTTTAGCTTGTCTGAGATAACTGCAAATTTGAGTAACCATGCACTTTATGGTGGTGCTGAGAGAGGAACTGTCGAGCATGATGTAAAGACTAGGATTATGGACTATTTGAATATCCCTGAGAATGAGTATGGCCTTGTTTTTACTGTTAGTAGAGGATCAGCTTTTAAACTGCTGGCTGAATCTTACCCTTTCCATACAAACAAAAAGTTGTTGACCATGTTCGACCATGAGAGCCAGTCTGTTGCGTGGATGGCTCAGAGTGCTAGGGAGAAAGGTGCTAAAGTGCATAGTGCATGGTTTAAATGGCCCACCCTCAAACTCTGTTCTACTGATTTGAGGAAACAGATTTCTAATAAGAAGAAGAGGAAGAAGGATTCAGCTACTGGTCTTTTTGTGTTCCCAGTTCAGTCTAGAGTAACTGGAAATAAGTATTCGTACCAGTGGATGGCCTTGGCCCAGCAAAACAACTGGCATGTCTTACTGGATGCTGGGTCATTGGGCCCCAAGGACATGGATTCGCTTGGCTTGTCCCTATTTCGGCCAGATTTCATAATCACATCATTTTACAGGGTTTTTGGATATGATCCCACAGGTTTTGGTTGTCTCCTGATCAAGAAATCGGTGATGCAAAGCCTTCAAAATCAGTCTGGTTGTACTGGGTCCGGAATGGTGAAGATTACTCCGGAGTTTCCAATGTATTTGAGTGATTCTGTTGATGGTTTGGATAAATTTGTTGGAATTGAAGACGATGAAATCCCTGGGTTGGGTGACAAGCCTTCTGAAACTCGTCAGGGAACACAGTTGCCTGCCTTTTCTGGTGCCTTCACATCTGCTCAGGTCAGAGATGTGTTTGAGACAGAAATGGATCAAGACAGCTCTGAAAGAGATGGAACTAGCACCATATTTGAGGAGACGGAGAGCATATCTGTTGGAGAGGTGATAAAGAGTCCTGTCTTCAGTGAGGACGAGTCATCGGACAATTCATTTTGGATTGATTTGGGTCAAAGTCCATTGGGGTCTGATGGTGTAGGTCAATCGTATAAACATAAGATAGCTTCTCCCCTACCACCTTTCTGGTTCAATGGTAGGAGGAACCAGAAGCAACCTTCACCAAAACCAACATCCAAGATGTATGGCAGCCCGATGTATGATGATAGAGAGGCAAACATAGGTGCTCCAGAGGACCGCCATGTGCTGTCATTTGATGCTGCTGTCTTGATGTCACAGGAACTAGACCGGGTGAAAGAGGTTCCTGAAGAAGAGTACGTAGAAGAAGTTGATCATTATTCAAGAAATGGTAATGGATCAGATCATCTTCATGTCAATGAGATCCTGGAAGAACCTGGAACCAGTGAAGCAGTCAATAATGGATCTTGGCTTAATAATTCATCTTCTCTTGGTCGGCATCAGAGCTTGGAGAATGGCTCGACTTCTGAAATATGTACTGATGTCAAAGAGAGTGCCATAAGAAGGGAAACAGAAGGTGAATTCAGGCTATTGGGTAGGAGAGAAGGGAATCGTTATGGTGGTGGTAGGTTTTTCGGTTTGGAAGAGAATGAAGCCTCCAGTAAGGGAAGAAGAGTGTCATTTAGCATGGAAGACAATCGTAAAGAGTACCTAAGCCAGACCCTAGAACCAGGGGACGTATCTGCAACTAGCTTTGATGATGAAGAGGTCACAAGTGATGGAGAATATGGTGATGGACAGGACTGGGGCAGGAGGGAACCAGAGATAACATGTCGTCATATTGACCATGTCAATATGCTTGGTCTCAATAAAACTACACTTAGACTTCGGTTTTTGATAAATTGGCTTGTTACCTCGTTACTGCAACTGAAGTTTCCTGCTTCTGATGGCAATGAAAAAGCAAATCTTGTCCAAATATATGGTCCAAAAATAAAATATGAAAGAGGTTCAGCTGTGGCTTTCAATGTGAGGGACAAAAGTAGGGGGCTAATCAATCCAGAGATTGTTCAAAAGCTTGCTGAAAAAGAAGGAATCTCTCTTGGACTTGGTTTTCTTAGTCATATACAGATTCTTGATAGCTCAAGACAGCATCGTGGAGCTCCGAATCTTGAAGATACAACTCTTTGCAGGCCAATGGAGAATGGTCGGCGTGATGGAAAAGGTAGCTTTGTAAGGCTTGAAGTTGTCACTGCCTCACTGGGCTTTCTGACGAATTTTGAGGATGTATATAAATTGTGGGCTTTTGTTGCTAAGTTTCTCAACCCAACATTTATTAGAGAAGGTGGTCTTCCTACTGTTCAAGAAGGCTCTGAGACATGAGATGGCAAAGTCGCCTGCAACTTTAATCAATTTTGGAAACTGAACATGAAAGATTATTTGTGAGAAGTTGCCAAAAGGGGCAGCAGGGAAAGCTGCAGGAAGAATGGATTGATTGATGATGATTTGTAAGATCCTAGATAGACACACTTTTTTTCTGCATAAAAGCAAGCGGGGTGGATTTGTTAATTCATGTTTCATGTTGGTTACATTTTTATTATTTTTCCCTTTTGTTTTTTGAGCTGCATGTAGAGTTGGCTTTAGAGATTTGTTACATATTGGGAAGCCATGGTGTACTTTGAAGCAATATTGTATGGGTAGAACTTCTACTGATATATACTTAAGCTTCCATTGCATACGAAAGGATTTCCAACTACTGTAAAAATGTAGCGTTCATTGTCATGCTATACTTTACCATACCATCCTCTGTGCTCTCTTTTTTGACATTTCTTCCTAAATATTAGTGTAACTTTGGGTATTTGACTCGTCTGGGAATGGATTTAGGCAAAGTGGAACGAATGTGGTGATGAATATGCCTTGGAACATTCTTTTTCTCTTTTCTTTTTATTCCCTCAGGACTTTTTCACAGAGCCCAATCCTAAACTTCGGATTTTTCATTTTTTTTTTCTACCAGTTAGTTGATAGTGGTGAAAGAACAAGAATCAATAAGTTGATCAATACTCTACTATTTCTGAAACTGGGTTGTACCTGTGTTGTAGTCATGCAGCAAATATTATTTAGCTTTTGCGTGTACAATCGCCACAGATTGCACAGTGGAAAATTAAGTTGTATTGGAAGTAAACTTCAACCTGTGATGTGGTGATGGTTAGGAAATGCTAGTTTCTTATACTTTGGGGATTCTATGCTCTACCGTGGAACGTTTTATAACCTCTTGACTGATGTGGTTTGATCAGATAAATAGATAATTACGTAAGTATTTAATGATTAACAATAAATTAATAAATGATTAATTGATAGTGCACCTTTTTATTCTATTGATGCAATCCGCTGTTTGAATCCTGATTAAGTTATATTTATCTTTGGGTCGACCTTTTTGTTCTAAATATTTTTTAATAGGGGGGTATGAATCATAGCTGAGCATCACCCACTAAGTTTTGTTTGATAAAAAGAACTATAATTGAAATTTTATGATGTTTTTCCATCCAGCTGTTGACAAATCAGTGAGCTCTCGATTAGTTCTCTTTTCTTTTTTTCAATCATTTACGTATTGAATGCCAACCAGTGATATGAGATGAAGGGAAAGGAAAATCATATGATGCGAGTTAAAAGTAGATGAACGAAAAATAATTTTCTAAGAGAAAAGAGAAAAAAGACCGTGCAAATATGATTTTTTTTTTAAATTAAATCGTAATTTCAAAAGGTTTAAGGGCTTTTCGAATGAAAAATGTAGTCATGAGCGTGCAACACCCCCAGGATAAGTTATCGAAATTACGAGTTCTGACGTCAAAGTAAATTTTATCTGCTATTTATGGGATAGCCTTGGGATGATTTATTGGATATTTCGACTGCATATAATATTTTAGATGCAAATTCAAGTTGGGCTGTAATATTTTATTAGATCTGTCAAAACTTGATTGATTTGGAGATCGTTGATGCGATCATATCATTGTCGAACGTGGGAAAAGATCATGGTGCAATATTATTTCAATCTTTTATATAAAAAGTCCATGTAAGCTCAATACATGCGTGCACGCGTGGATACCATTACCATTAACACCAAAATTGCATTATTCTCTTTGCTAAACAATGAGGCACTGCTACATTTACATAACTTAAATTACATGATAAACCAGTAACGTTCCAGTGTCAATTCTGTTGGCTGTTTTAGCATAGTACATTTGGAGCACATCCCAAGTAGGTTTGAAGCCAATAAGCCAGAATCAGTTCGAAAAGAATATTGGATGGCAAGTAATTTCCAATCAGAACTCCTGACTAGATCTTGGTTCAACCAAACTATAATTTGAATTCCGTATCAGGTTGTTATGGGGAGTTAGTTCACAAGTCCGACTGTATTTCAGAGATTCAGCACATGATAGTTGAAATCTAAGATTCAATCATCTTAATGAGAAACGTAGCCTCCAATGCTGATTCCTTGGACTGCAAATAACGGTTTTCTTCAACTAAATCTGTGGTTAAATTCAACAATATTGGCCGCTTTGGGTCGTAAATTGAGAGATCGCGAACTCGTGCAACCCATTTTGCTGCTTCCCATACCCCAAACCTGAGTCATGAAAATAAAAGCCACAGTCCCATTAGTTCAGTATAATCTGTTTGATTCTTTTACTGTTCACTTAAGCACAACTAATGTATAAGTAACTCATAATCGTATTTAATAATGATTAAAGCGTGGATTTTCTTGCTTTCACATGCACAATCTAGGAAGAAAATATAAAGAATGACTTTCACTTAAGACTTTTTACTCGTTTAGATCACACAAACGAAACTACATCAATCTCACTTAAGTGAGACATGTTGGTAGCTTATGCGAGGGGCTACAAAATGAGAAACCCATGAATACCTTTTATTTGGGCTCAATAGATTTCTTGAAAATAAAGACCTAGGAAGAAGTTTTACATAACTTTTGATGGGCAGAATAGATTCAAAATTCTCAGAGTAACCACTGGAAAACATCTCTTCAAGTATTCATCAGAGATTAATCTTCAACTATCATAAATTGTTTTCTAGGGAAAACATCTCTTCAAGTATTCATCAGAGATTAATCTTCAACTATCATAAATTGTTTTCTAGGGAAAACATGAATGGGTAAGCTCCTTCTTTGTTAACTTAGATGTGGCGAAACCCAAACTCATGTGAATACTTGTTTTGAATTTATCAAAGTTTATTTTCAACTATATTGTTTTTCTCCATGTTTAACGCTTGTATGAGTTAGATCACCATTTATTCGTTCAATTGGGATTTGATTGACATTGAAAAATATTTTTAAACCTAGAATATTGGGAAGGACACCTAATTGGAATTAATACTAGAAATAGGTTAATTCTAATTAGGGATTTTTAAAACACTCAATCTATAATGTTGATGGATTATAATTGTTAAGGGATTGAAATTAAAATCAATCAATTTAGGTTCAATTGCTTAAGGAATTAAAATTTGAATAATTTAATGAATTGATGGTATGATTAAGATTTATCGAGATAAATTTACTTTTAAAATATTTACATGATTGGCTGATTTTGTGAAACCTAACCTAATATTTGTCAGTTAATTGTTCAACAACTATTTCAATTTAGAGTTTAAATTTTTATACTCAACTATCTTTTATTTTTGAAGTAGTACATTTACATTTGCACCCTTAAGTTGATAAACAAAGGTCCTATAACCTAAGTATTGCACTAGTCTCTTGAGATTCGATATTTGGCCTTAAATTAATTTTACTACTTGTGGAATTGATACACTACCATGTCTAAATCCTAACAGTCCATGGAAGGTAATAAACAGCTTAGGGTACATCTGCATGATCGATAACAAAGGTGAAGAAATTTTGATTTAACTTATTCCCCATACACTTAACCCTATCTCTAGATCTTACTATCCTTTCCCTCACACATGCCAAAAATGCCACAAGTTTATGATGCATGTCTTTGTTAGCATGTAAAGAGGCTTAAGCGTCTGCAATGTATGAAAATTAAATGTTGATAGAGGCGTCTAATCAGATCAGACCCAAATTCAATCTGAAGATATTTTTTTCAAAGACCTGAAATGCATAAAATAAAAAAAGTATCTCTACACATTTGCTGGGTGAAAGCAATTCAAGGACAACTTACGCAAACATTAAGCTACACATGCTCATTGTACGCCATAGATAAAAAACAATGTTTACAGCAGACAAGTCCACATACTAGCAAGCAGAAAGCACAATGTTGTCTATGCATATAGCATTTTACATATGATTAAACCACTGCAAATCCACTAGGCCATTGCCAATAAATCAGGTATTAATTTAGTTTTATATCAACCTCACACACGTAAGTCTTAAAAATGAGTATCAATCTCAAAAGTATAAACTAATTTAGTTTTTATTCAAGGCAGAAGCGGAAATAAGATGAACAAAATATTTTTAACTTCGTCGTTGTTACTTAGGTAGGAAGTTTGGATATTAACATAGAGCAAATACTAAAGTATTATATCATCCTACTTAGGTAGCGTTTAAAATACAATTTACTATAACATAAAACCAGATTATAAGAATATAATGGTAAATCCTAACGAAGTATCTAACAGATACACATCCAACACCAATTAAGCAGCCATTTTGAACTGTATATTTTGGTGCACTTTTAACATAGATGCCTTCATTCTTACTAAAATAGTCAGTAGAAAACTTGGAGACCATGTTGGGAAGATATGCAAAGACTTCGGTAACTTACCGTGTATTGAAGGATGAGGTTACTAATACAGCTGGATAAAGAACATCCTTTCGTATATTGTCATATGGAGAATATTCTCGAATTGCACGAAAATCATCAAGCTCCCCAGGGTAGCCAAACTCTTCATAGTCAGCGGCTATAAGTGGCAAGATGGGATACAGAAGAGTGTTGGTAGCATCTAAAAAGGGAACCTACAGAAGAAACCATAAAAAAGGTAATTGAGTATTTGAGATAACACATTTAAGGTGGAGCCTAAGTACACAAAAACCCCAAAGTAAGCAAACATTCTTCAACACCTTCAAGACTGCAGCACGAAATAAATCTGGAGAACAATTAATGGCAGAAGCAACCAAAAGTCCTCCAGCACTATATCCCCAACCAGCCAATTTGTTTTCATGCACAATATCTTTTTCGATGAGAAATTTGGCACAAGAGATGTAATCATTGATTGAATTAAGTTTCTTTGTACGTCTCCCATCATTATGCCATTTCTTACCCAAACCACCTCCACCCCTGAAACATGCCACCAAAACTATCATATAAGGGATAAGACATTGGAGAAAACAAATTAACAATAAAGAATATCCATATCAATATGCATTGGGTACATGGTCACTTAATAATGTGAATCCTACCTAACATCAGCATATGCAAGGACCCAACCTCGATCCAGGAGGCATTTTAGTTCACTGTGCCACCGTTTGTCGAGTAATTCACCATAAGCTCCATGTCCATGCAATATCCCTGGTTTTCTAGCCTGTGTCTTATTGTTACGTGCAAAAACAATAGTCAAAGGAATAAAAAGTCCATCAAATGAAGGGACCTCATATTGTTCACAGGCATAAAACTCAGACAGATCATTCCATAAGTGGTCATCTTCAAAGTTAGCATTCACAGGATTGGAGTATTTGGAATTTAAGGACTCCACACTAACACTTGCAGAATTTTTACCATACAATATTCTTGTCCTGTCATGAAGCATGTTTTGCTGTTGAATGATGTTCCACCGACCTGTGGCCAGATCATAATCAACCACAGCATCTGGCATCTGCAAGAAATTTATGGTGAACATATCTGGATTTGATGATCAGGTTTTCCATTTAGGTTGAAATACAAATGTAATTTGTAATTTGTATTGTACTACACGCCTAGTAGTGTATTATACATATATAGGGAGGCTGTCCTATAAGATTGAACAAGAAGTGACCACCTGAGACGATATATATACATATATAGATATATATATATATATAGAGAGAGAGAGAGAGAGATATAAAAAGCAGTACTGAGCATACTACAAATTGGTATATAAAGCCAGGAAAACGTAACAAGGAGGTAAGAGGAATAAAAAAACTTGGAACACCAAAATCAAGTCTACCAGGCTTACTGGTAAAAATACATCATGAAGCTCAAATTCTTTTACAACTTCTCAAATTTAATGGGGCCAGTGAATGGTCACTCAAAGTTGACATAATAAGAAGGTAGACAGATGTTAACAGAATCGTGAAGAGAAACCATCTTCAGAAATTAACAAAAAAAAAAAAAAAACGAAGCAATCTTTCACATACCACAGGTGATGATATTATAAAGCGCATGACAGAAGAGAAAAAGTCATAGTTTGGTCCAGGCGAAATTTGGCAAACATGTTTAGGAAGCGACAAGTACTGTAGGTTCAGCTTCCTCAGTTTAAGTGCCCCCTATTACAAAAATAAGATGGTCCACATAATTCAATAAGATTATAAACCAAATTACATCAAGAGTTTATCGGTAAGAGATATAGTAAATTCTCTTCCATTACCTTTCCAAAGGGCAATGGTAGTCCAACAGAACAAAGTTGAACTTTTTTACCTTCCCTTACAATGAGTGCTAAGTGTTTATCACTAAAATCAACATCCTCAATAATAAAATCTGGGTCATCTACTAATACTTCCTGCAGTTCATGAGACCGAATACAATATGTAAGGTAAAGGAGATTGTCACAGGCAAGTTAACTAAGAAAAACATGAAAATGATTTGTATTAACAAAATATCTCACTGTCGCAAGTAAACCCGTTCTTCTTATGATATAAAAGAGAAACAAAAATGAAACAAGCCAACTGTAGAGAAAAAGAAAAAGTGATGTTCCAAACTACCTCCCATTTTCTTGTACTTGAAGAATCATCCACTGGACAACAAAGAAGATAATGATAATCAACTGATCGCCCACCTTTGGGAGCATCTGTAAATAAATAAAGGTAACCTCGGTGATGTTCAATTATGCAATGTGCTAGAGCATCACACTCCCAAACTAGTTTCAAGCCAGACAATGGGTTAGCTGCATTTATTAGAAAGACCTAAGAAATGGTTAGAATTATTATCCAATACAAAGGATCTTAATTTTTCAGAGTTCCGTAACAAAGATCTTTTACCTTTGATGATGTGGTAGAGAATGTATTAACAGTCACGAATTGAAAGTCTTTCGTGTGCCTAATATTAATGTGAACACTTTCATTTGACTCTTCCAAAAGCAAAACATCTTCATCAGTGGATCCAATCAGACTGTAGTAGATACTGCAACAACGAGCAGAAAGATGAGATAAAGGAAGATCACACAGACTTCAACACTAGCAATCATAAGCAAAAATCAAACTAAGGGATTCGTTCAAAGACACAACATAGATGCAATTGCTACTAAAGGTTTATATTAAAGATTAACATAGGTTACCGAGATAAAACTTTAATGGTGATCTAAATTTTGTCCTTCTTTTAATTCTGTAACTGCCCAAGCCACCAAAAGATTAATAACAATTCACCCACCGGTAAGGCCTCATTTTCTGATCTGTCACAACATAAAGCAAAGCCTGTCCATCTTTAGCCCAAGCCAAGTTTGAAACTCGATCTGCCTGAGGCTTACTGCACAAGGAACCCGAATTCAAATTTCTCACGGATAACTTGAAGTAGTCATTTTCTTTATCATACATAGTGTATGCAAGAAACTGATGATTAGGTGAAACTTCAGACAGTTCCTCATAAGCATAACCTACAAAAGTCAGGTCAAACAATTGTCAGCACTCCAAAAATTATAAACTAATATTAGAGATAAGATGTGAATCATTGAGCATTACAAGGGCAAAGTTTGCAGGACAAGACATGTGAGTAGTTCAATAACGGTTTGATGCTCGATACGCCCAATAACATTAAGTAAACCCTCATTTTAATCCTTAATTTGTGAGACACTCTCACAATAGTCACTAAAATTAGAAAAATGTCAAATAAATCCTTAAAATTGAAATTTATTAGTCCTATCAGTCCCTATAATTAGTTTTGTTATGGACAATAAAGATTATAAGTTATAAAATTTAGAGACTACAATGATAATAAGTTATACATTTCAGGTATTAAAATAACAATAATTTCAATTTCATATTTATTTGAAGTTTTCTAAGTGCAGTCTATGATAGCAGCTCACTAATTTAAGGACTACAATGGAAGTTTAGTCTAACAGTAATTGTTTGGATAGACAAATAAATTCTGATACCATCTTAGAATTTGGGTTTTGATTGAGCTCAGGTGAGAATTGGTCTCCCTTATATACACTATTTTAGTTAACATAAGATCTCCAACAGTGATTACATAATTTACCTCCAAACCTCTCGGCCTCTAGATTATAATCAACGAGCTTCTGCTCAATAGCTTTACCCGTAGTGAAATCGAACCCTGCCGGGGGATACTTATGCGAAATGAAATCGTCGTTCAAGCTGGCCAATCTTCGACAGAGGATGGGATAGGGTTTAGCCTCTTCGACGCGGCGGTAGTAGAGCCAGGGGCCCCAGCGAAGGGGAGGGGTGGAGAGGTCAAAGGGCATGCGAGAGGCCATTTCAAAGTGGAGCTTGTCTAGGAGTGTCTCTGAGTCAGACATGATGGCCTCGCTGTACTTCTCCTCTTGCTCCATGTACACGTCCATGTGACGCATGGCCACCTTATCGCTCACCTTAGACATCCAGCTGTAAGGGTCTTCCCACGTTATGCCGTGGAAACTGAACTTTTGCGCCTTCTTCGGTGCCTTTGGTGGGGTCGGCGGTGGCGCCGCCTTGTAGTGGCGCCGAGCCTCGTAAGCGAAGCGGAGCAGAGGACGCATGGGTCGACTTTGGGGTTCAGATTGATGGAAAGGGTTTTAGCTCGTCACAAAACATAAACCCCTGGTTCTTTTGCCAAGCACTATGTTTTTTTTCCCTTGGCTTTTTCTACCAAAATAATATTATATAATTTAGATTAAACATATATAATTTAATAAATCGAGAAATCTGCAACTCTAATTACACAAAAATTATTAAATCAATATTTTTATACATTAATTAAGCCTAAAATGGAGCTGAATTGATTTATGTCAACAGTAATTTGATTAATGTATTTTTAAACTCGATTTTAGTTTAACTCTTTAGGTAAAAACTAAATTAAGAATGTTTAGAATTAGTATAATTACATCTCACAAATTTTTATTAATTTGAACTCTAAGATTATTAAAAAAATTAAATATAATATATAACTCATCTTACAAAATACAAAATTATTGTTTAATATCTATTTTCAAAAAAATCTATAAATTATACTAATTGTATTTACTTCTAAAAAATATATAAATTATATTATTTTGATATCTACTTTTTAATTTGAAAAAAATTATTAAAAATTTTATATTTATTAAAAATAAAACTTAATTATATAATATATAAATATGATACAAAGTTTACCTGTTAAATTGGTTTTATAGAATAAGTTATATTTACTTTTTATATATATTATATCGATGATGCTGATAAGATCTATAAAGTTATATATGATATAAAAAATAAATTATTTTCTGGAAAGATATTAAAAATTTAATATAGTAATGAATCGAATATTTTAATCAAAGTAATACATTACTCCTTGATTTGTAAAAAGTCTATATTAATATTTCCAACGATATTTTTCATTAATAAAACGAAAAATATGAATTATAATTATCAAGTTTTATAATCCTCAAAAATTATAATTCCTAATTATAAAAAAGTTTCTCTTATACCAAACATCCTATATAATCTTATCTAATATTATAAAACTCACAATATTAAAATAGGCTACTCATTTAATTTATTATAATGCTTTTAATGAGTGAATACTGTATTATTATTTCTATTAATTATTTTTTACATGTATTTTTCATATTATTTTATTGATATATTTGCTTAATTAATATTTATATTTCAGAAAAATGTAATGTTAGAGTCGATATTTGGTTTATCTTAAACATAAAGTTGGGACTTCTTTTAATTATATTTGATAACCATTTAAATACAAAACATAAATATAGCATGTGCAATTACATCTATCAATATAGCAATTGGAGTCCAAAGTTAGATCTGACCAAATGTCGGCAGAGAAAGCAACAAATGTTGATATTAAATCTTCCTATCACTTGACTGAACTAGTATTAGGATATCCATAATGTACGGTTTCTTTTACTTGTCTTTTGTAAACGGACCAGTTTTAGGATGTTCCTATTAGGCTTCTTTTGGTTGATTTTTGTGATGCAAGTATAGTCACTGAAAAAAGGACAACTCTTTCGCAATAGTTTGTCACACTTTTATAATTTCTTCTCTATCTCTTTTCATACAAAAATGATATCTTAAAATTCTTACATTTTTTTAAAATACATTTCAAAAAATTATTTTTATCATTCTATTGAAATAAAAAAAATTGTAAGAAAAAATTATAAAAATTTAAGAAACTTTATCATATAACTGATTATGAATAAAAATGCACACAAGTAAAATATAAATTGTTTCTACGTGGTATTATCAAAATAGAGAAAATATAGGAAAAGTAAATTTAAAACTAAATAAAAGTTTAAAATCTTTCATTTTCTTATTTTCTTTCCTTTAACATAATTTTTATACCAATTTGTAATCCACACATAACCCTTATATTTAGAATTGGTTATTTGAACCTTATATTCTACTTATTTTTCTAAATGCAAGAATTTTTAACATTTTTTTTTTCTAGTTTTTTCTTTCTTTCTTTTCTTACATTACAATTTCTCTTTTATTAACATCAATTTTATTTTTAAGATTGAGATTAGAGTATATTTATTATTTAATTAACTTAATCTCATCCACATTTTCTTATTAAATTAAGAATTTAAAATTTTAAGTGAAGGAAGAAAATTATCAAAACTTTTATTATTCAATAAAATTCGAAACTTTAAACAGAAAGATCATTCAAGAAAATTATAAGAAAAATTATATTTTTACATAACTATAGTTCTTGAACCTCAACATTATTAGGAAATCTTTCTTCCCAATATAACAACAAGTATTATGATAGGCAAATATTTTTCAAGACGTTTCTCCTTTTCCTTATGTAATTATATTCCAACTAGCGAAATTGTTTTAACATGGTGAGGTTTTGAGCTATTTTGATAGAGATGTATTTTTGTGTAGGTAATAATAATAATAAATGGGTGGTTGAGTATTTGTAAATTATGTTTTCAAAATATAGTTTGAACCTTAAAGAGATATATTTTATCATAATTTTGCGAAAGAAAGTGATCTAAGCAATATTCTTAGAATTTGGACAATCACATTACGTTTAATATCTGGTTTGAAACCCGTAATGATACACTCTAAAAATAACTCAATTATAACACTTCCAACTCTATTTGTTAAAGCAGTAAATTGTATATAATGCTCATGATCTGAATTGACCTAAGTTGGTTTAAAAAATGGTAACATGGTCATTCATACAAAAAGGATCCAAATTCCAATTTCAGAACTCAAGTAAAAGTCACTTAGAAGTGGAACATGCCACATATCATTTGATACTAAAGAGGACTTCCTTATCCAAGTGAATCTATGTAATGTTTAAATGTTGCTCATCCAGATTTAGTATTAAGTAAAAAATTATTCTACCTTGAATATTCATTAAAACCCGTTGATTTTTATCAAACCTTAAAAATTTTAATTTAACATTCTGTAACAGAGTTTTAGTCCATGAATAGAGGATGCTTCATCAACTCATTCATAACAGATTTAATAGTCTTAATCCTCACATCATTTTCATTATTATGAGATCCCAACATTTCCAAAATATAGTTGACATCTGTTGATAACTATTCACATCTTTCATCATGATTGATGAAAGTACCACTATAACATGATTAATTATGAAAAAAAAATCACAAAAATAAAATGTAAAATTGTCTTTATATGATATTATTCCTTGACTTGACTGAATACAATAGAATGTTAACTAATAACAGTTACTAACAGATAAAAAAAATATAGGAAAAATAAATCCAAAAACAGAATAAAAAAATATAGAAAAAATAAATCCAAAAACAGAATAAAAAAATATAGAAAAAATAAATCCAAAATTAAAAAAAAAAAGAACAATTTGAAGAGAGGTACAAAATCCATTTATACTATTCTTCCACTTATTACATAAGTAATGTTCAACTCTTTCATAAGCTTGCACATATTTTGGTTGTGCAAATTTCGTTTGGATGGTAATATATCCAGTCTAAAAATATCCTTTGTTACATGCATGAATAGAACGACTCAAGATTCATTATTTTTCTCACTTAATATCTATTATATGTTTTTTTATATAAAAGAAATATTTTGTATTGTTAAAAATAAGACCTATAAATATAAATTATTAAATTTATTTAAATAGTCAAATAAAAGATACACAGTTTTTTTTTTTTATATATATATATTTGAAAGACAGAACTGACTTCGGATTTGATTATAGGAAAATTAACAGAATCTGTTTTATCGTTGCCCATATTAAGATATAATTTTATTATTGGGTAACGTGTCAATTCAAAAAATATTTACACACTCATATATGCACTCTTAGGAGAAATGAAAAAAAAAATATAATTATATAGTAAACGATGTGATTAAATAAATAAGAATGTATGTATATATAAAAGATGTGAAAAAAAATCAGCATAGAACCATAAATACTAACATCAATATATTACTTTACCATATGAAAAAAATGAATTCGAAGATTACACATTCATGTGGCACGTGCTAACACACAACATACCCCAACAGCCTGTGGCATACAACTGCAGTGCATATTACAACTCGATTGCCCATGGAAGGAATGCGTTTCCGTGTACAGCTCCTAGTTAACAATATATGTACATGGAACATAATCAAAGTCATAGATGATATGACTTAGCTATAACTCTTGTCTGACCTAGCAGTCAAAGAGAAAAGGAACTTGCCTCCATGCTGTACATTGAGTTATCACTTAAGCTAAAGTTCGGTCTCTCTTCGTTCCATTTCAAAATCTCCTTTGCATATGTAAGTGCTGCATCAACACTGTCTGGTTCCAGCCCCTTAACCAAGGAGACATACATGTTTCTCCCTGTAAGAGATGAATAGAACCTCTTAAACTTAACGGCAATGAAATATGAAGCAAGCTGAGAAAGGGAGGGGCTATTGTTAATGCTATTGCTGTTGAGTCCAGAGCGATGTCGACTAATTACTGGACGAAAATCAGATAACCAGTCACATTTGGTCAGTGGAATTCGTTCAATTTTCTCCTCAAACTCATCTAATTTGTTTAGTATTAACAGGAAGTCCATTTGTTCGAAAGTAGGATGAGTAACTATGGCTTCAAAAAGCTTCCTGCTCAATATCATCTTGTTTGTGAGACAACCATTTCCATCAACAGAAAATTGATCGTAGTCGCTCAAGGAAACACAGAAAACGACCAATCCAACATCCTCAAACATTTCTAGCCACTTGCAATTTTCTGCTAGCCCTCTTGCATGTATTGTAATTAATTGATACCTGTAATGAAGGAGAACAAAGAATGGTACAGATCAGCAACATTATATAGCTGCTTCAGTAATTGAATCAATCAGGGCTACCCAGAAAATTTCTCACATTAACAATAGGCGCAAATATTTTCACCCACCTAACTGAAGTGTCATGTAGATCAGCAGTGTCGACAGTTTCCTCAGGGGCTGATTGAGGAAATGAAAACTCTACAGAAGCCATCCCATTGGATGAAGTAACTCCTTCAGCATAGAGAATATCCAAATCCGAGGGTTCATAATCAGTCCTCAATATCTCAATAGCCTAAACGAAAGACTTGAAATGTTAGTTTCTCCAAGCCACTAAAGGAAACAAATATATAAAGGAAACATTAAGAAAAGAAGGGAGCAAATTCTGTATAACTATTACTGAAGCACTCTAATGCTTAATGGATGGATATAAAGCAGGTTGAGTTTGGTTAGTTAGCAGATAAATTAGCTTACATTAACCAGAAGCCTAGAAATTGAACTTAAGTCTAGCCAGGCAAACAAGCCATGAGAGCAAAAACTATATGCTAAGCTCATTTGGATCAAGTACATTGAACTTATTCACATTCATACATTATAAATTTAAATGAAGATTTATTCCAGCCTAATGGAGGATCCCACTATCTTTGGTCACCCAAAATTTACCATATATTCCTCCCTTTCCAGCATCATCCACAAAAGATATATAGAGTGCTCTTAACATTTTTTTTTATATGCAAGTGAATAGCAAACACATGTCAATGGTCATTCAATTCAAAACTCGTGCATTTAAGCGAACAAGCGTACATGCATAGATTAAACTTTTGACGAAAATAAAAACAACAGAATGATCCATACCCGCTCTAAGAAATAACTGGCAACACTGGGTAGCAATTCTATTTCACTTCTTCTTTCATAGGTGGCCTTAATGGCTGCGTCATTCCATAACTCCTCAATCAGTGGAGCATACTCACGAGTAGCAGCTGGAAAGATAGCATCAAGCTTGCCCGAAACCATAGTTTTCAGAAGCCAATCAGAGAATGCTTTCAGTCTTGTGCCAATGGAATAAATGGTCCTGTCGCCAAGTTTTGGACTGGTTCCTGAACCATAATGATATCAACCAATCTTTAGTACAAATGGACAGGCTAAATGTGAAATCTAATTCTCCTATACAGGAATTTGCAATCATCTATTATATCTGTCGCTATCACATCAACATTTTTTTTTCTCTTGGTTGAAATTGCATCAACATATATTTAATGTCTCCTATACAATTATTATATATTCAAAGCAAATAGAATGAGTTAGATGCAGGGCGCTAAAAACTACTAAGTATCATAATGCCACCATAAAACACATATAAGCTTAATGAATAACATGAGACCGACAACTAGATAGTGCACTGTCAATGAGTTGATGTATCCGATTGTGGTGCTCTAAAGGTAAGAAAGCTTACTGAAGCAAAATTCAATAGATTTTAACATATTTTGGTGGGAGGAGTGCATAGAAGGCAGAAATTAGAACTCATACCTGTAGTTTCAAGCACAGAAGATTGACTTTTCTTTAAATTCCCCAAGCTTTCTTCTTCAAAACGCTCACGACCCTCAAGGAGTATGCCAAGATAGGCGTAGACATTGGTCTGAATGGTCAACTTTATACTTTCACGTTCATCTTCTGAGAACGGAGTGTTTTTGTAAAGAATCTTGGCCTGACATAAGCATTTACAGTTCTATAAATACATTGATTTCTTAGCTTTCAGCAACACCATGCATGTAGACAAAAGGCAGACAATTTAGGTACTTATTAAAAGTAATATCATCGGATTTTTTTGTGCAGCGGCACAATGATAAACATTAAATAGAACTTAGAAACACCTAAACAGTTTGAAATAATAATGCTTCAAGTGCCTGTGCATAAGCATATAGCATCCACGACTGCTCTTTATTCTTTAGATCACTCCCAGAAACTTTTTCCATGTTACTTTCTTTTCAAATTGAATCCAGAAATAATAATTTTGACGAACATATGCTTATGACCATAGCCTTACATGTGTATTTTTTCTCACCAGAGAAAGTTCTTGGCAAGACACAAAACACGTAAGAATTAACTAACTCACTTTAAAATGAAAAATCACCTGCTTGAAAATAGTGCTTGTTCCTGACCCAGTATAACCAAGTAAGAGGAGCTTATGAACTATCCCATGCTCAAAGTGATCAGGAATTGGTCTCGTAACCAGATTGGAAGATAGAAACCCACATGAATTTGAACATTTAGAATTTGAAGGAACTGGCAGGGACAGTAAAGCACATACAAGCTTCGTTCCAGCCTAACAAGCGAAATAGAAGAGTGTAATAATGCAAATTGAACATTGACTTAATAGTAGATAAACAAGCTAAAAAATAAAACGTTACCTTTCCCCAAATACACCCTTTTGTATTATTCTGTCCTTCTTCTTGGTACGAACCATCCTCGTTGACCCAAAAATGTGGGTTACCAGCACACTGAACCCCTGCCAACTGCTCAACCAAAACAAAAATCCTCTAAACAACTTTTATTTTTTAACAAAAAAGATAATAACTAAAAACCAACAACAATTAAAAATTAAGATAGATCATAGAGCCTTTCAAAATTTTCTATTCTTTTTAAATATGTTGAAATTTCAACCTGCATCATTCGAAGCTCAACTTTTGTTATTTCCCGGCCATTAATGAAAACCTGCGTGTTTCCATTGCTAGCATCCGGTTTAATGGGACCCCCAACATTCAGATGCGGACTAATAATTCTACAAGGCTTCTGTCCTTCCTGCGAATTTCACACAAACAAACAATCAGCACAGTAAAACCCAAAAATTCAATACAAAACTAATTTCCTCAAAAAATACATACATACCTTCCCCCAAAAACCAGACACCTTATCATACCAATAGTTCCCGGGCTTCAAATTCTTCGGAGGGTTAGCACAACTCTGCAACGTCACAAGTTCCTCAAAAGAAAGAGCATTTCCATTCACATAAATATACTCAGGTGGAAGCTGGTTCACTTCACAAAACCTCTCCGCCTTCATAATTTGTCTAATCTCCAAATGATTAAGCAATCTCTTCAAAATCCGCGAACACTTCCCCAAACTACCCCTCTTAGATTCATCAATAGGAAACCCAATGCAACCAACACATTTGCGACCTTCTGGCATCGAACCCATTGCTCTCAAAACACAATTCCCACAATATTTAGCATCACACACGAGACAAACTTCTTTCTCCGTTAGTCTATTCCCTTTCAAGCAATGATAGCACGAACCTTTTTTTCCCTTCCTCGCACTCTCTCTCTTAACCCTCTCTTTCGCTTCGTACTCCTCCTCCTCGAAACTCACCAGAGGTCCTCGTTTACCGTCACATTCAGGTTCAGGTTCGTTAGTTTTCAAAGGAGAAATGTGAGACGATGGATAATCGGAACTCAACGTGGAAGCGTAATCTTGCTGGCTCGAATCGTTGAAATCCAAACTCTCCTTCTCGCAATTCGAATGCCTCAACAACAACGTGCTAGAGTTCCTTATCGTTCCTAAATTGTCCGAAAACGAGTTTTCGCTACTCAACTCGCACGCGTCGTTGGCTTCCGCGGCGGCGTCTCCGAAGGCGATGACGGACGTCGGAGAAACCGTGGTTCTGTGGGAGCCTCCGTTGTTGCTCCGGTTGAAGGCAATCACCGACGTCGGAGAAACAGCGGGCTCAGAGTTCGGCGTTTTCAGCTCCTTCGAGAATTGAAGCTCCGGCGTGGAGAGCGGTTGCACCACCGGCAAAGAAACGTCGTCAGAGAACGAAACCTGCGATATCGCGACTGGTTGCGCCACCGGAATCTTGTCGACGGTGATAGGCACGGCCCGGGGAAGATCGTACGCGGGCGTTGGACCGTTGTACGCGACGGCGAACGAGTACTCTTCTTCCTCGTCGGAGGCGACGTCGGCGATCAGCGTCATTGTCCTCACCGTCGACATGGCTGCCCTAATTTGGACGACGAGGCAACATTGACGAATGAAAGTATGAAACGGTGAACGAAAGTATGAAACTATGAGTTGAAGGAAGTTGGCACCAAAACAATAGAAATTGAACTTTCAAAATAAAGGCAGGAAAGGAATATTTTATTTGTATTTGGAAAGAATAAAGATGGTTAAGATAGAGGCGAATAGAAACAGTGAATGAGGGAAAAGGAGACCTAATTTTAAGTCGGAAGAAGAAAAAAGCAAGAGACGGTGATATCTTTTCTCGAGAATGCAGCAAGCAAAAGTGTGAATTCTGATTCTACGTAGGATTGGTGTGATATGTTCAAATTTGAAAGTAGAGAGAAGAAAAGAGAGAGAGAGAAAGGGGTGAAAGGAGGAAAATGAGTAATCGGAAGCAGTGTGTAGTGATGAGGAAGGGTGAAGGGTGAAGGGGGGAAAAAAGTGAGGAGAGTAGAGGGAAAAGAAGAACGGCAAAGAGGTGGGAGTGGAATCTTTTGTTTGGTTTTTAAATTTAGTTTTTAGTTTTTTGTGCATGTGGGGTCGGAGGTGGCGTCCTTTTGCAGAGAGTAATTAGTATCCAAGTTTTTGGCTTGTGGTGGCTGCAATGGATAGGGATAGCAGAAGCTGGGAGGGACCATGGTCGAAAGATGGCGACACAAGAGCATAATGGCTGAATCGAATCGGTTACTTACCACCACGGGCTCCGCGTGAAGCTTTTTAAGTGGCAAACACACACTATTTCCGATCCTCTCCTACTTATGTAGAAAATTAGTCAAACTATACCAACTTTAAAAAAAAAAAAAAAGTTATGTATATATTCTTTTTCTACTCAATTAACTAGTAAACATTCAATTTTATTTTTTATTTATATATTTCTCTATTTATTTTTTCCATATTTTCATTTCCTTTATTTCTCTCTTTAAAACCAACTTGACATTAAAGTATTAAAGTCATTTTCGGAAAGAAACTTCTTCAGCCTTTTATTCCAAATATTTTGGAGAAGACTCGCTCAGGTAATGCAACAACAGACTTAATTTACTTACATGAATAATTACCAGAAAGAAAATTTACTTACGAATACACTCCTCCTTTCCGTAATATTTCGTATTTGAATGAACATTGAAGAGCTGGGGATTCACCTTAAATATGAAGTAACTATTATCTGTTTTTGCGTGATACAAAGAATTTACCATAAATCTGTAAGAAAATGTGGATTATTACCACAGCAAACCCACTACAGTAAAACAATTTGGGTTTTTGCCATTTTTACAAGTTTTGCTTCCATAATTGGAGTTATGTGAAGACATGCCTACATGAACTGTTTTGATGATTACAAGTCTCACTTGATCTTTGAGGATAACCCCTAAACCCTAAAAACTTATATATACTGTGTGATATATGAAAAAAGTTATAATGTTCAATATATTTTTTGAAAAAAGATTCCATTGGCAAATAATTGATTGAAACAGCTTATATCAATTATTCTTTGTTGAGAAGAGAACATATTCACAAATAATCAATTATAAGAATAAATAATCGATCAATTTGTTATTTTTCAAACTCCGGTTGTTTAGTAGCAAATAATTTATTATTTTAGTGAGTCCTATAAATAGCAAACTTTGCTTTACTTTTCATTGTGACTCCATTTTCGAGTCAAACAAGAGGGTTTCCTGGAGTAAGAGAGTTACGAAAACCTTGAGAGAAACTAAATCTTCATTTTTTTATGTCATATATTGAATCATGAAGTCATGTATGGATTTCTTACAATGATCATAAGTCATCAACTTCATACATATCATTTCCACTTAAATTCTCACCCATCCAATGAATGCCTCTTCAAAAGCCGAATCCAACAATTTGTTTCTTTCCGATGGAAAAAGTAGAACTCACCCATTTGTCAACTGTCTGATAGAAAAACAGCATCATAAATACTTCCTTTGGTGAAGCAAAACTTAGTGGGTGAGGCCCAAACGATGATTATTACCCCTTATGAAAAAGATATATACCTTCAAATAAAAAATTTGAACCAGATAAAGAAAAGCATACATATTATTCATTTGCTCATGTATTATCATGATTAATTCTCTAAAATGATGTAATTAACTATTTATCTAATTAGATGAACATCAGTCAAGAGCTATTAAAACTTTTAAGGGTAAATTACTACAGGTTCCAATTATTTTATTTTAAAAACAAGTGATGATTAAAATACAAAAAGACTGTGTTTGTTAAAAAATTTAAGATTAATCTACCTTAATCATTTACCTAATATAAAAGTATTTGTTAATGTCATAGCAAAAGTCATGTGTATAATAGTTAAGGGCGCATATTTTTTGGGGCTCCACATGTATTGGTGAGAGGTTATTCTATTTTCTTCCTCTCAAACTTTTTCCCATGTTTGTACTTTATTCTATACAACAAATTGTGTAATTCCATATGTTGTTTTAGCTGCTGTTTTGTCACATTTTTTTGTCATTTTGCATTATGCCAGGAAATAGGCTTATTTAGTAAAAATAATTATAGTAGCTTACAATTAATAATTTATTCCATTTATTACAATTGTTCCTTTTAATTGTAAATTAATATATGTAGCAGAGATTTATAACGTATTTTTTCTTTATTTTTATTAGTAGATAATGCTCAAAGCAAGAAATGAGTAACTATAAAAGGAATTTTGATTTAAATGAATGGTAGAAAATATGTTTTCAGAGAGAATGGGTGTTCAAACAATATTTATTAGCATTTAAATAAATATTGGGATTAATGAAATTTTAGAATTAGTTGATGAATATAGAAGTTCAGAAGAGACAAATATTTTTCCTTTTGTAGGTCAGAATTTTCTTAGTAAGGAAGAAGTATTTGTCTTTTATAAACGATACGTAGAGTTTTCAATAAGAGGAGGTAGATTTATCAAATAAAATAGAATTGTGAGGAGACTTTATTTTTTTTCTTTTTTGGAATACATATTCTCATTGTTAGTTATAGAAACTTCTAATGCTTCCTTATTCTTTTTTTCTATACTTTTTATATCTTTGATGAAGAATCCACCCAAGACTATATTGACATATCAAGATTTATAGATGACAGAAATAATCTCAAAAAAATTGCCCTCAATCAAGCAAAGTTTTTACTTATGGCATTTACTTTAAGTTTAGTGACTAGTTTAATGCATTACTTAGTGAGAATATCCAAAATGGTGTGCTATTTCTAAGTTGTTTAAGTTGGAGTTGTGTGGAGAATTTGAGTGTCAATGAGCACAGGTTATTGCCAAGTACAAGTTATAGTCAAATAAACATGTTGAAAGATTATAAATCAAGAGTTATCAGGCACTTGCTTGTATGTGCAATTATTTTACTCTTCAATCTAGTGTTTTCATGAAACTAAAAAAACAAGATACTGTGGTTCAATCTACTATTAAAGTAGAATTTATAATATATTATAAATTAATTTTGTGATTGAGGAATATTTTAATGGATCTAAATCTGAAAAAGGAAGAAAACATCAAGATTTTGGTTGACAACCAAATTACTATTATTATTTCCCACAATCCTTTGTTTTATTAGAAAACTAAACATTTTAATGTCAAATATTATTATTTCCCACAATTCTTTGTTTTATTATAAAACTAAACATTTTAATATCAAATAGTTTTTCTTAAAAGAAGTGTATAAGAAAATAATTGATGACTTTAATTTATCGTAAATCTAAAAATCAGGTGATAAATTTGTGTATAAAGTCATTTCCAATCAGTTTTTAAGATAGGATTAGTGTTTGAAACTCCTAAAGTAAGGAAGGGTATTGAAAAATTATTTCAAAACTGAAACAAGTTCATATTCAATTTATGTTATTTTTTATGTGTTGTTGTTATCCTACTCTTAAATAGTCGGTTGAAATGCTTTAAGTTTTATGAGTTATTTATAAAATCATGGATAGTTAAATGTTTCTCATTAATAATTTTTTTCTTTGTTTAGTAACCTCTATTTTTTTTTCTTTATTTTATAACTAGTTCATTATATTTTAGTTTCTAAAAAAAAAAATTACCCTAAATAAAGTTGTATAAAAAAGTGAGAAAGAATTATCACAAAATAAAAATACCTATAGATTATGCAAAGGTACTAGGTGTAATATTGTTACATATTTTTTTAAAAGAAAATATTCAATTTTCTACTTACACACAAGAAATAGAGAAGAAAAAAAAATTATTATGAAGGTGAAAGTTTAAATCCTATATTTCATCTAAAAGTTTAAATAATGACTATTTGATTATTTCAATATTAAATCCTTTATATGGTTAATTTTATATATTCTTGGATAAATACTATAATAATTTGTTTGTTTCTATCTCTTCTTTTTATAGAAGAGACATTCAACATTATAAAAGGATATTTTTAAGATTTTAAGAAGTTGGATTGTGAGAATAGAAATGATGAAAGTTTTAGTTACACACAATTTAATTAACTAGTTTTCTTTTTACTTTCTAGTTATTTTTCCAGTCAAGGGTTAAACTTTTCTTATGCAGGTGTTGTATTTGTTGTGAGCATGCAATTTAATTTCCTAAATTATGTTATTATTTTCTAGATTTTTTTTTTTTTCCTTTTGTGTGTGTTAGTTAAGTATGTGTTACATTGTGGCTAATGGAAGATTACAACTTACAATTTCAATGGATGACCACATTATTGAAAAGAAAAAAAGATAATAAATAACAAATAATGTGGTGCAATGGGTAATTTAGTTATTTACATATAAAAGAATGATTATTAATAATAAATACTTAATATGCAATTAAGACTTAATTCACTATTTTTTTGTTTGTTTCGTTGCATTTAATGTTTCATAACCAGTGCCAGCGCAGTGGTTAGCAGGACCCAATAAATTAATATATAAAAGAAAAAATCATTTTGGAAAAGGCAGAAGATATTGTTCAATTTGTCGTTTCTTGTTCTCACTTTTTTCCTTAAAAATAGGACCAATCGTTTTCCACAGACTTCACTGTCGATTAAAAAGGATCTTAGGTGTCTGTAGAAAGTCCTGTGGGAATACAAACAAGAGAAAAAAAAATGCCCCATAAAAAGCACATTCATTACACTATGCTCGATTCCGTTCTCACCTCAAGTTAAATAGTCAGGTTTATCCAACATTTTGGAACAAATTTATGTCGACAAAGAAAACACCAATTGGATGGTATGGTAAAGTATAGCATGAAAATGAACACTACATTTTTACAGAAGCTGGAAATCCTTTTGTATGCAACGGAAGCTAAGCATATATCAGTAGAAGTTCTACCCATACAATCTTTGCTTCAAAGTACACCATGGCTTCCCGATATGTAACAAATCTCTAAAGCCAACTCTACAAGCAGCTCAAAATAACAAAATAGGAAAATTAAAATGGTAAGCAACTAGAAACATGAATTAACAAATCCACCCCGCTTGCCCGCTTTGGTGCAGAAAATAAGTTTGTGTCTATATAGGAGCGCTTACAAACAATCATCAATCAATCCATTCTTCATGCAGCTTTGGCTGCTGCTCCATTCATGAAACTTCTCACAAATAATCTTTCATGTTCAGTCTCCAAAATTGAATAAATCAAGGGCGAGTTTGTTTTCTCATGTCTCAGAGCCTTCTTGAACAGTAGGAAGACTGCCTTCTCTAGTAAATGCTGGGTTGAGAAACTTGGCCACAAAAGCCCACAATTTATATACATCCTCAAAATTGGTCAGAAAGCCCAGTGAAGCCGTGACAACTTCAAGCCTTACAAAGCTACCTTTTCCATCACGCCGACCATTCTCCATTGGCCTACAAAGAGTTGTGTCTTCAAGATTCGAACCTCCACGATGCTGTCTTGAGCTATCAAGAATCTGTATATGACTAAGAAAGCCAAGACCAAGAGAGATTCCTTCTTTTTCAGCAAGCTTTTGAACAATCTCTGGATTGATTAGCCCCCTACTTCTGTCCCTCACATTGAAAGCCACAGCTGCACCTCTTTCGTATTTTATTTTTGGACCATATATGTGGACAAGATTTGCTTTTTCATTGCCATCAGAAGCAGGAAACTTCAATTGCAGTAACGAGGTAACAAGCCAATTTATCAAAAACCGAAGTCTAAGTGTAGTTTTATTGAGACCAAGCATATTAACATGATCAATATGTCGACATGTTATCTCTGGTTCCCTCCTGCCCCAGTTCTGTTCATCGCCATACTCTCCATCACTTGAGACCTCTTCGTCATCAAAACTAGTAGCAGATATGTCCCCTGGTTCTAGACTCTGGCTTAGGTACTCTTTACGATTATCTTCCATGCTAAATGACACTCTTCTTCCCTTGCTGGTGGCTTCATTCTCTTCCAAGCCGAAAAACCTTCCTCCACCAAAACGATTACCTTCTCTCCTACCTAACAACCTGAATTCACCTTCAGTTTCCCTTCTTATGGCACTCTCTTTGACGTCAGGACATATTTCAGAGGTCGAGCCATTCTCCAAGCTCTGATGCTGAGCAAGAGAAGATGAATTATTGAGCCAAGATCCATTATTGACTGCTTCACTGGTTCCAGGTTCTTCCAGGATCTCATTGACATGAAGATGATCCGACCCATTACCATTTCTTGAATATTGATCAACTTCTTCAACATACTCTTCTTCAGGAACCTCTTTCACCCTGTCTAGTTCCTGTGACATCAGGACAGCAGCATCAAATGACAGCACGTGGCGGTCCTCTGGAGCACCTATGTTAACCTCTCTGTCATCGTACATGGGGCTGCCATACATCTTGGATGTTGGTTTTGGTGAAGGTTGCTTCTGGTTCTTCCTCCCATTGAACCAGAAAGGTGGTAGGGGAGAAGCTATCTTATGTTTATTCGATTGACCTACGCCATCAGACCCCAATGGACTCTGACCCAAATCAATCCAAAATGAATTGTCCGATGACTCGTCCTCACTGAAGACAGGACTCTTTATCACCTCTCCAACAGATATGCTCTCCGTCTCCTCAAATATGGTGCTAGTTCCATCTCTTTCAGAGCTGTCTTGATCCATTTCTGTCTCGAACACATCTCTGACCTGAGCAGATGTGAATGCACCAGAAAAGGCAGGCAACTGCGTTCCCTGACGAGTTTCAGAAGTCTTGTCACCCAACCCAGTGATTTCATCGTCTTCAATTCCAACAAATTTATCCAAACCATCAACAGAATCGCTCAAATACATTGGAAACTCCGGAGTAATCTTCACCATTCCAGACCCAGTACAACCAGACTGATTTTGAAGGCTTTGCATCACCGATTTCTTGATCAGAAGACAACCAAAACCTGTGGGATCATATCCAAAAACCCTGTAAAATGACGTGATTATAAAATCTGGCCGAAATAGGGACAAGCCAAGCGAATCCATGTCCTTGGGGCCCAATGACCCAGCATCCAGTAAGACATGCCAGTTGTTTTGCTGGGCCAAGGCCATCCACTGGTACGAATACTTATTTCCAGTTACTCTAGACTGAACTGGGAACACAAAAAGACCAGTAGCTGAATCCTTCTTCCTCTTCTTCTTATTAGAAATCTGTTTCCTCAAATCAGTAGAACAGAGTTTGAGGGTTGGCCATTTAAACCATGCACTATGCACTTTAGCACCTTTCTCCCTAGCACTCTGAGCCATCCATGCAACGGACTGGCTCTCATGGTCGAACATGGTCAACAACTTTTTGTTTGTATGGAAAGGGTATGATTCAGCCAGCAGTTTAAAAGCTGATCCTCTACTAACAGTAAAAACAAGGCCATACTCATTCTCAGGGATATTCAAATAGTCCATAATCCTAGTCTTTACATCATGCTCGACAGTTCCTCTCTCAGCACCACCATAAAGTGCATGGTTACTCAAATTTGCAGTTATCTCAGACAAGCTAAACGTAGAAGACTCCCAATAATGAATTGTCTGAACAAAAGAGAAGAGTCCAAAACCACAGTAATCAAGGCATACCTTGGGAGACAAATGCGAGTATTCATCAGACCTCAACTGATCAACCTTCTCCGAGGACTGGTACTTGGGATACATAGTAAGGAACTTGGAAAATGCTTCCTGGAGGCAGGGGATTTCCTCTTCAGACTCGAAGATGCGCTCGGCCGCAAGCGCAGTGGCTCGAAGGAACTCGCGCTGGGCGTGCAGCCTGGCAAGCGATCGGGACCTCCCAAGGCCATCATCCTGGTTGGCAGCAGAATCAGGCTGGTCTATGTCTTGAGATTTGGAGAGTGAGCCATCTTCAGAAGCTTCCTCAAGGGCTTCCCTGAGCTTGTTTTCTTGCAGCTTCCGAAGCATTGATG
Source organism: Macrotyloma uniflorum (assembly GCA_016859785.1). Lineage (NCBI taxonomy): Eukaryota > Viridiplantae > Streptophyta > Magnoliopsida > Fabales > Fabaceae > Macrotyloma > Macrotyloma uniflorum. The sequence continues at coordinate 4,087,424 of BDMB01000003.1, forward strand.
GGTTTCTCTTTATGTCAACATTGGATTCATCTTTCCTCCTGCTCTTCTTGTCCATGAGCAGTGCAGCACAGTGAGAAATGGGCTTCCATAGTGAGAGATGCATGCTGCCTTTCTCCTCTCCTCACACAAACCAATCTGAGATTATTTTAGACACTTGAAACAACACAAACAACAGGGTTTTAGTTTAGCCCATCACATCAATCAGCGACAAATTGTGCTTAAACTCCTTCACCAACAAAAGATAAGGAATCTAGAATCTTTAAAGACCACACCACCCCAAGTCCCCAACAATCCAATTCATGAAACATGAGTTTTTGTTTGAGAGAGAAACAAACAATTCAGCTCACCATTTCACGAGAAACCCAACAAAGACAAAAGAAAGCTTTTATTTTGTCCAGAACCCAGAATAGAATTCTATACCCAATTTCTCAGAAAAGGAGACAGAACGGTAATGAACGTAAAGAAACCGAAAGAGAGAGAAAGTCAAAAGTTCAAACCCTAGAACCCAGATCCCAAAATTTGGAAGGCAGTTCACAGCATCAAGAAAATTCAAAAAAGAATTTTGGAGAAATGGGTTTCAAGAAGAATCAAACGACAAATAATAGAATCCGTGAAGCTCAATCAGTAGCGAGACACACTCCACAAAACACCTGAATAGCCATCAAAGGTGAAGAAAGACCGTCTTCTCTCTCTTCAGTTCACTGCAGCATAATTAAAGCACAGCGCCCACAGCCAATTCTCTTTTTACTAAGAGAGAAGGTTAACCAAAACAAACCAGTTTGGTTTGATATCTGAACTGTACGATTTTTTTCTTAATTTGAAAATCAAAAGGAAATGAAAAAGAAAAGGTAAAGAAAAGAAAAAGAAAGGAAATTTCAATTCAGTGTAACCCCGTTGTCCTCTTTCTCTCTCTGACCCAAAAACCTCTTTCAACTCTTGGAAAACAACCCATGCTTAGCATCCACTATAGGTCAAATTCCGTTGTGAAATTATCAGAAATTGCTAATTAGTGGAATTTTCAAGATGCTTTTAATGAATTGTCTTCGGTTAATGTCAAATTCGTTTAATTAAAAAACTAAAAAAATGTATAGATAATAGATATAGACACCACTTGTATTTCTTTTTAGAGAAAAAAAAAATCTTATGCGTGTGAAAATAAATTATTAAAAACAACTTTCTCATTGTCAATTTCTTTTTTATTTTCTAGTCTTGTATAAAACTTACCACCTTAATGTTTTATTTAAAATTAATCCTAATTCAATTTTTTTAAGATAATATAGTTGGATCAATAGTAATATTTAAAATATTATTTGATGACCTAATTGAAAATGAGCCGGTGAATTAGTTTGGTAAATTTAAGGTCCTTTATAAAATTTATTATTTAAATGAGTTATATTGGTTTTGATCAGTAAAATAAATAATTTTTTTAGGTTCATATTTATAAAAGGTCTACAAATAAATTATTCTATTATCAAGTTGTTTAAAATAATATGTTACAATTTTATCTTTTAATAAATTAAAAAGAAAATAATTATATATATAATTAATGACTTTATCTTTAAACTTCCACTCCAAAATAAGAGTTGTATTGAATATAGAATGTATTTTAGTATAGTAACAAAATATAGAACATAAAAAAAATTAAACATGAATTAAAAAATATTACGAAGATGAAAATGTAGAAATTAAAGTGTAAATAAAAAGTAACATTGAAAAATAACAAAACTGAAATATAAAGACAATAAATCAGCAGTAACATGATATTCCACAATGAATAATTGAATTCTTAGACGTTATTCTATTTGTTGTGTTCCTTCATTTTTGTTTTAACATGTTATTCCAGTTGTCTTCCTTGTTGTTTATGTTTTATTTTCGCATGTCTCTGTAAAAAACAAAGTAAAAATTATTATAGTTATAGTCATTGTATCATCTTAATTGTCATCGCAATTCTTTCTTTAATTTATGATGTATTATCATCATTTCCTAACAATAGTTATTCGTATGCTAATAGAAATGTGAAAAAAGTAATGGCAATGATGACAAGAATTGATTCAAAATAGTAAAAATCAAAAGATGTTAAAGACATATAAAATGCAACTAATTAATCAAATATAAAACATTGAAATTTATTTAATTTCTCTTTTAAAAATCAAATAGCGCAAATCTTATTTACTGCATTTTTTTTATTTTTTTTAAACAAAGGAATATTTTACATCTTAGAAAAAAAATGTTCTAAACAAGATTCAATGAGTAATTTAACTGAATCTAAATAACTATAGCTGGAAAAAATAAACACGGTTAAATAAATAAGTTATAATCAAAATTAAATTATACAATAGAAACATAAAAATTAATAAAACATCCTCTGTGTAAGTTGTGTGTTTTTTTTTTCTTAAATTTAGTACATAAAAAAATATTATAGTAAGAATTGTTTTTTAATTTTTTTTATTTTTTTATTAATGAAAAATAGATATTTTATTTCCCTGATAAAATTAGTTACATACATCAATTTAATATTTTTATTTTTAAACTACCCAAATCTTGTATTGTCTAAACGAAACTGCGTCAATTACCCTTTTCTGGGGAAGGGAAGTTGACTACCGCAAAAACCAAAATTTTTAACAATATTAAAATAAATATTTGATTTTGTTATTTATTTTTGGAGTCTGGGACCCACAAACTGATTTACGATTAAAAGTCAAATAATCAATCAACTGACTTTTAAAATTGTTAACATAAAGAGCATAAGGTTCAAACCAAAATCTCCAATTTTAAAATAAAATGTACTAAACATTTTAATTTTTTTAATACATACTTACAATAAAATATTTATTTTAATATAATTAAAATTCATAACATAAATATTTTAATATATAAATTATATTTTAAGTTTATACACTCTAATTTATAACATGGTAATAAATTATCATTTTTAACCACCTATTTTGTTTTCAATCCATTCAAACCACCATATTTATTATTTTAAAGTTATATCATATACAAAGATAAAAAAAAACAATATAAATTAATAAAAAAATAAACATAAAAATTATAAAAATGACAATAACATAAAACAGCAGTCTTTGATATTTAAAAAAAACTAAACAAATTATAAATAATGTTAAGTGAAACTATTCAAAGAAAGAATAAAATTCTCTCACTTAAAAAATAAAATTATAATATATTATTTTATATTATGTATAAAACTAAAAGTAATTTTATTGATAACAATTATATCAATTACATTTTTTTTATATACATATTTTTAATATATATATATATATATTAAATAAGGGGATTATAAAAATATTTTATCTTAAATATATTTTTATCTTAATTAATTATTATTTACAATATTATTCTTTAAGTAAATAAATATCATTAACTTTTAACTTATCTTAAAGTTTTAAAATGAAAAAAAAATAGTAGAAATTTCAGATATTCAAAGTTTTATAAAGACATTAACTATATTTATAAAAAAATTATATTATTTTTTTAAAAATATATATTAATTTTAATATATTTGATTTTATTATAAATTATAAATAAGTCTGGATTGACTTATTATAAATATATAAAAATATTTATTAAATATTATTAAGGGTGTGGTTGGAATGAAGAGAGAATTTGAGAGAGTGAAAAAAAAAAAAAAAAGAGAAATNGTAGAAAATAAAATAATATTATTTATTATTAATAATTGTTTTAATTATTTTAAATTTATTATTATAATTATAAAATAAAAACTAAAAATAAATATTATTGTTATTATATTTTTAAATTATTATTATAATTAAAATAAAATAAAGTAATTATTATTTTAATATTATATTAATTATTTAATATTATAATATTATATAAAATATATTTATATTTTAATATATATATATATATAATTAATATAGAGTTGACCTTCAGTTTAAAGAAAAAGAAAAGTTAAAAACCTTAATTTATTTCATTTTTTTTCTTTCTTCGCAATTTAGCATGGTACACAGGAATTTTCGTTCTATAAAAGAATAATAATAAACTTAAATCGATTGATTTATTACAATATAAAATTTTTACCTCTAAATATTTAATTGTAAATTTAATCTTAATAACTTTTTAAATTAATCAAATTTAATTTAATATGTCATCTAGTTAAAACTTTTTTTTAAAACTAATATGTCATCTATCTGTCAATGAAAAACATTATATATATATATAAAAAATAAAAAATAAAAGTTGTAGTTACTTTAATTATTCATTCACGTAAAATATTCATAATAACGTTTATAAGAGACTTTTCTACGTGTGTTATTTTGATAAATGTTATTATTTGAAGGATTAATTCTGTAACTAAAAATTTATACGATTGTAATAATTACATATATTGTTTTTTTAGAATTATGGAGATTAAAAGTAATTTTTTAAAGTTTGTATATATTAATTTTAAATTATATTTTTAAATGATTGTAATAAATTTTATGTGATGTTATTTAAATATATATATATATAAAGAAAATATGGTTATTTATTTTTTGAATTATTGATTATTTATTAAAATTTATATGTGATATAAAAAAATAATTATTATTTTCCTTTGTTCTAACCTTAAGAATATCAAAACTCTTAAAAGTATTTTTTTCACAATATATCAAATATTTTTTGTTAATATTGTTTTCTTAGGAAAAAAATATTGAATTGGATTTGTTATAGATTTATTAAACACGAACTTTATTTTATTATTTGAGAAGTTTTTTTATGGATTTAAAAATTATTAAACTTCAGTGTATCCGTATTTAAGAGAATTTTACTAAAATAATATTATTATAATATAATATTACGAAATTGAATCTGAAAAATTTTTATTTACAAAACTGATATTGTTTACTGTAGTTCTTAGAATTTGCCTTCCCGCAATTCGAATTCTAACTTTGAAATCAAATCAATATAATTAATTTGAATTGAAGATTTCGGTTTCCAATTTGACGAATTTTCACTATGTTTTTTTTAAAATAAAAAATACATTTAAATTTAAAATTAAATATTTTATTAAAAATAAAAATTTAATATTATAATAAAATAATATATATATATAATTAAGTATTTTATTTAAATATATATATATATATTTATATATTCTTTTAAATAAGAATTATTATATTAGATAATAAATTTTTAATATATTATATATTTTTATATTTATTAATATAATATTAAACATAGTTAATATTATAAAAAGATTGTTAAACTCAATCATAAATACTAAAGATTAAAAAATATAAACATTGACATTGATATTAAAAAAAAAGAAAATTAATCTCCATAATGGTGCCCAGTTCCACAACGAGGACAACGTTTGTTACGTGTTGGATTTTGTCGTTGTGGTTGTTGTTCTTGAATTTTAGAAGGAATCTGTGGAGGATTTTGTTCTTCATGAATTTCTGGATTTTGAAATGCAATTGAGGAACTACCCGCTTGGTTAGCATAATCCGATTGGTAAAGAGAATTCATGTAAGCATGTGCCGAAGCTGGAGTTGAAAAATCTACTCCAAATAAGTTTGAAAAGATATCCTTTGAAGTTGCTGCAAAAGAATTTTCTCTATCAATTGTGTTTGGTTCTAGCGTCACATATTGCGGAGGTAAGGAAACTTGTTGTTGAGGATCGTCATACAACGGTGTGGAAGTTGTATTGGTTTCAAAAGTGGTTGTAGTTGTTAGTTGTTGTTGGACTCTTGGATCTTCGAGTAATTGTGGTACAGATAGAAAAATGATAGAATTGGCAATGTACCATTGCATATATTCTCTTGTATGAAATAATGGGTCTTGCATTGGATGACCCACTAATGTCAACTCATGTCTATTGTTCCATATGTTGATCCAGTAAGCATGTTTTGTAACCCAATTTTCGTCGTGTCTTCCTCTCATGTCAATCTTGTGTAGGTCGTCCAAATTATTTGGTGGAGAAGGGACTTCTTGTAACAAACCAAATTGTAACTTTACTCTATCAGATTGGTGTCATTCAACAATAGCAAAACAAATTATGGCTGTACATGTAGTCCACAATTGGGCATCATTGTATGCTTGGACTGGGATTGATCTTTGCAAGTCCTTATATGAGGTCCATAAAAACTTCCACCAAAAAATTATTTTTGTTATTAAAAATAAAATAAAATAAAAATTGAATTAATAATTTTGTGAAGAAGATATACCTGATCAGCTTGAATGTGATCAAACATAGTTATATACCCCACAACATTATTGTGAGGTACATTTCTAAAGTTTAGCACTCTACCTCCGCTCCATTTACAAACCAATGGGTACGTTGGTGGAAGACTAGAAATTGGAGCAATATATGGCATGCGATGCCATGCCCAAGATTGTAAAAGTGATGCACAACCACCCATTGTTTTGGTCTGGATCGTCTAAGATTAGTTAATAAAGTTAAATACATAAGATGAACTTTGTTGCCTGTTTTGTCAGGCATCAAAATACCTCAAATTAGACCTAATATAACGAATGATTTCCCAGACAATTCGTGATATTGTTGAGGTTGATCCTTCAACTCCCATTTCTACTATCATAGGACACATCAAGTCAACTATGGGTTATACCATCAGTTATCGAAAGGGCTGGTTGGCCAAACAATTTGCAGTTGAAAATATTTACGGCAATTGAGAAGAGTCATACCATAAGTTACCTTCTTTATTGCAAGCAATGAAATTATATGTTTCCGGCTTCATTTGGAAGATGAATACACAACCCGCGTATCAAGGTGAGTTGGTGGACGAGAATTACATTTTCTTTAAAAGGGTATTTTGGACATTCAAACTATGCATTGATGGTTTTCGTCACTGTAAGCCTATTGTTCAAGTGGATGGAACATTTTATATGAGAAGTACAAAGGGACCTTATTGGTGGCAATTGCACAAAACGGACGTAACAACATAATTCCAATTGTTTTTGCTATTGTAGAAGATGAAACCAGTGATGCATTGTTCTTTTTTTTTAAGAAACCTACAAAGGTACGTAACACCACAAGAAGGGTTATGTCTCATTTCTTATCGTCACGAGGCCATAAGAAGTGCATACTGTAGACATGGAAGTGGTTGGACAGAAAACAATTCTATGCATGTGTATTGCATTAGACATATTGCACAAAACTTCATGAGACGTTTAAAAAATTCTTCACTAAAGAAGGATGTCGTCAATATGGGTAATTCTTTATTTTTCTTAAGTCTTTAATATCATCAATATTTGATTTATTTATATTAATTACACTTTTAATTTTTTTTATAGCATAGGACATGACTGAACCTAGATTTTTTTACTATTACAACATAGTAAGAGATAATAATCTAGAAGCAGCACAATGGTTGGACGAGATTTTGAGGGACAAATGGGTACTTGCATGGGACAACGGACGACGGTGGAGACACATGACAACAAACCTAGCGGAGTCAATTAATTCCATCTTAAAGAAAATAAGAAACCTCCCAATTTGTTCTATGGTTATGGCAACATACACCCGTTGCAACAAATTCTTCACAGAAAGAGGCAAGGAGATAGATGCCATGATTACAGCTGGTCATATATACTCATAAATCGCTTCAAAAACATTGCAAGATGCACACTCAAAGGCAAATACCCATAGAGTCATCAACTTTGACAGATCAAGTGAGAAGTCCGACCAGCAGGGAAATTTACAGTTAGGTTGGATGAAATGTGGTGTGACTGTTGAAAGTTTCAAAAAGTTCACATGTCATGCTCACATGTGCTTGCTGCGTGCAAACATGCACATCACGACTTTAACATGTACATTGCTCCAATGTATACATTACAACAAGTTTCTAAGGTTTATGAAGGACAATTTGGAGAACTCAGACATGAGGATTATTGGCCAACTTACACAGACCCAACTTTGCGTCCAAACCCGAAATTGAAAAGAACTTCAAAGGGTCGACCCAAGTCAAACCGAATAAGAACAGAGATGGATATTACAGAACATGGTCGTGTAAAAAATTGCTCCTATTGTCACACCCCTGATCATACCAAGAGAACATGTCTCAACATTGCTCATGCATCTACTTCACGTCGTTAATTTATGTTGTTTAGAGATTTTCTTTCATGTATGATATTACAAACAATGTTATTAGTTCATTTTCATTTAAGTCATTTCAATTTCTATGTATGTCTTTTATAATTAATCATTTTCAATTACAAAATATGTTCTATCATTTATTTCTATTTCAATATTTTTTTTTTAATATCATGTTCTATAATTTTTATTTTGTTACTAATAACTTATTTTTAATTTTACTTTTAATATTTTATACATTAAATTTATCAATTTTTTCTAAAATTATAATTTAAATAATTTATATAATTAAAAAAAANAAAAAATATAAATTTTAAGTTTTTTATTGAAATATATATATATATATAATATTTATTTAATATTTTTAATAATTATTTAAATATATTTAGATAATTTAATATATATTTAAATAATATATTATTTTTATTATTTTATATATAAATATTATTTATATTTTAAAGTTAAAATTTTATTTTTAATATTTATTTTTTATTTTTTATATTAAAAAAAAATATAGTCAAAATTCGAGAAATTGCCAACCGAAATCTTCAATTGAAATGAATTGTACTAATTTTATTTTAAAAGCAGAATTCGAATTCCTAGAAGATGAATTCTGAGAGCTTCTTCAATTCAGATAATTATATTAATTTAATTTTAAAGTCAGGATTCGAATTCCTGAGAAACGAATTCTAAGAAGTACAGTAAACAATATCACTTTAATAAATAAAAGCTTTTCAGATTCAATTTCGTAATATTATATTATAATAATATTATTTTTATAAAATTCTTCCCTATTTAGTGCTTGAGGATTTAGTTTATTTAAGCCTAATCAACATCATCTAATTATTTATTTATTTATCTATTTAAAATTTTGTTTGGAAGAGACGAGACAAACAAAAAATTTAGAAATGTAATCTTAAAAAATATTATCAAGTTGAATGAGTATTGCTTTATGTAATTTTCATTATCGATTCTAGAAACAATTTCAGTTTATTGATTTAATAACAGACATTTAGGTCAACCCTTGCATGTGTGTCTGTGCCTAGTGCCTAGTTTATAATCAATTCCTTGTTAAATGATGTTTATGTGACGTTAACTACTTGTTAGCTTGTATATAATTATTATTATTTAGTGATCAAGGCATAATTTATGAGTTTTTTTTTTCATCACCCGTGTTTTAGTCATATCCATCAACTTTATCAAGGAAGTTATGTAAATTGAATTTTAAATTTGTAAATAATTTTATTCAGTCATTACTCGTTCGGCTCAATCATTAAATTTAATTAAATTTAATATAAATAATTTATATTAATTTTTAATTATGTAAAATCTAATTTAATTTAATTTAATTTTTTTTTATAAATTAAATGATGAATTTTCAATATTAAATCAAAACTGAACTCAATTAAAATTATTAAATAATAATATATAATTATTATTTAATTATTTAATTATTTAATTATTTAAATATATTTTTAAAAATATAAATTATTTAATTATAGAAATATTAAATAATATAATTTATTTTTGAAAAATATTCTAAAAACTAAATAAAAATTATTTAAAATTATAAAATAAAAAAAAAATATTTTTAAAAATCAATAATTCAATTTATTTAACTTGATTAAAATAAATTAATTCAAATTAAGTTTAATAATAAAAATATAAAAATTTAATCTAACTCAATTATTTTTATCAAATTTAACTCAATTATTTAATCTAAATAATTGAGAGCTAATTAATCTACATTCGTTATAAATCATTTACTATATTATTCGCAGATAATAAGAAGAAGAAGAAAAGTTTCACATCATTAAAAATAATATAAAATATATAGTAGAAAACAATTTCCATTTTATAAACATGTATATAGTAGAAAACATTTTATAAAATATATGAAGGAAAATAATGTATTCTTTCTAAAGATAAATTATTATTTTTTATTAATAAAAGAGAACTAATATTTACAAAAAGAAAATTATATAAATAATATCTAATTCTATTATAATATTATATTCTGAAATAAAGGTATAAATTAATCTATCCAATTTCTCATCTATTGTAGCAAAATGATTATATATAAATATACTCTATACTGAAACTATTTTGATTCTTTATATCATAGTCATACACAATCCTAAATATGAGAAAATAAGTAAAATTCCTAAATAATTTTAAAAATTATACATGTATTCTTCTTTAATATTCAAATTAATTTCTTAATATTTAAAAAAATGTATTTTTATTTATAATTATAATATTTTGAGTAAAATTTTTTAAAAGTAGTTTAAATTTCTTTAAAAGAATTGTAAAAATAAATAATTCAAAAGATTTTAAACATATGTTATACAACTAATTTTAAATTTTCAAAATGGAAAATTGAGTATGACAATTCTCACCTTCCACAGTTTATAATTGAAGGTTAACATGTAAAAAATATTATAAATCTAATAAATTTTAAAACTGTAAAACTGATAAACTGATTCAGAAAATTATATTTATATTTTATTTATATATTATAATTAAGTAATAATGAAATTTCATCAAAAATAGAATAGAAGTTGTGCCATGTAAATCGGTAAATGGAAATAATGAAACATTGTTAGAGGAAATTGTGTAATATGAATTTGTAATTGGAATTAAAATGTTGTTCGTGTTTTGCGTCAGACCATCGTAGCCTTTATAAAATTTTGTAACCGAGAACGGAAGATTCTTGTCAAACAATAGTCCATGCTCAAATTGGAGATGAATCTGAAACTAGGCTGTTACCATTCAAAAGGCTGACTTATATTGCTAGAGGGAATTTTTTTTTTTTAGATTCTTCAAAGTGCCTAAGTTAGGAACAGAAATCGAATCTAGTCTGATTCTTTTCGGTTTGTATACAGAGCCTAGTTTGGAATTGTGTAGTTTTTTTCGAAGAGAACTTATATTTTACTCTTTTCTTCCATGTATTCCGGAAAGAGTACTGCTTAGTTTGAAGATTTCAAATCAGTACTTCAGCTTGGGGTGGTTGTATGTGTTACCATATGAAGCGCAAGTTTCATCTGCAAAAAACAAAAACAACCCATTTGAGGTTAGCTATATCAGAATATAAGTGTTAATATGAAATCTCATTGAATAAAAATGTAATGAGAATGGCATATAAATAATATCTTAATGTTTTTTTATTGAATAAGGAATAAAGTTCGCTGGTATGATTTTGGACAAAATGGTGTTTTGATAAATTGCGAGCTCTTTAGAAATCATGTTCCGAGTCACTTGAATTTTTCCTGGTAAATGATCTGGGAAAAGAAATCCATAGGAAGAGAAATTATCCCACAACAATAAAATTCACGCTCTCTATGACATAGATTACATACGAATTTATACTTTTTTTTGTCCACAGAATGAGTTTATAAAATAAATGTGGAGTTGCATATTTAAGAGAACCAATAACTTTAGATTAAATCTGTGATAATAGGTGATTGCGATCTATTTAATAAGGAACTAATTGCTTCTCTCATCACCTATCATGCTATTGAATTATTAATTGTATTAAATATATAAATCTAATTCTCTTATGGTAATTTAATATTATTCTTACTAAATTAATTTTAACATGTATTTATGATTTTCAATTTTTTTCAGTATTTATGATTATATTATAATCTCCAATTAGTTAATTTATATTATGATAATTTTTAATAGTATTGATTTTAAATTAAATTTTAACCGATTAAAAAATATTCAGTAAAAAAAAAGGTAGTTAGAGAATGATTCATATGTGAGAAAATAAGACTAAGTACTTTTGACAAGTTCTTCGTCAGGAATAAAACTGTTTTTTCAAGAGAACGTGGTGACCGAGAAGGGTCAGAGTCTTCATGAGCAAGTGGTTTTGAGTTTTAAGGGGTGCCAAATTTAGGAAATGCAACTCTAGAAGTCACCAAAATTTTATAAACATCACCCGGACCACTTGTCAAAAGCATTTGATTTTGTCTCGTACCGAACACAGATAATGTTTTACTGGAACAATACAGGTCAAAAGAAATGCTTCTCTAATCTTAAAGCATTATCTGCAAAGAGTATGAAATGCTTATGTTATGTTCTCATTGACGTAAAGATACATACATATACAATAAGCTCGGACTCTGCTTTAAGCTGCTGTACACATGAGAAATAGGAATTCAAAACACTTTGCATGCCGCTATTATCATCTATTACTGGTAAAACTTCCAAACATAATTGAATACGATATGATGTTCGGGAATTTCCAATGACCTATTTCACATCCGTATTTTGCTATCTCTAGGATGAGTTTATGAAAGACTATTATATATGAGATAGAGGACATATATAAATGAAGTTATGAAAGCACATGACCAGGGAAAAATTATCACTCTTTAATAAATTTCATAATGGGCATAGACTTACCATAAAAGAAGAATTAGTTGTACCAATATCAGCGAACCTTATCCTTGACTTGTTCTTCCCAACAGATCTTTGTAACCAAAGTTGTTTCACCCGATCCACCCGAACCAGTCAACAAAAGGAAGCACATTCCGTCCCTGAAAACTTCCATCATCAACTTACTCAACAGATCACCTACATGAGCAAATTGAGCAAGTTGAAGATGGAGGTTTTCAGAAACGCAACAAGGACCGTGTTCCAACTCCTTCAAGTTTCTTCTCAAAATTCTCCATGTCAACACCTCTTGAAATCGTGTAAAGAAAGGTAACAAGTTGTGTGGTATCCCATGATAACAACCTGTGAGAGAGGGTTTCTGATTTCATTCATAGATATACAAGCAGTTTCACAGAACCAATGATGCAATGAAGACCTTTCTCCTTCAAATTTTGAGCTCCAACGTAAAGGATTGGATTGCAATTGAGAAGATTAAAATCGTGGGAGCGCGAAGCAAGGTATATATAGGGTATGGTTTTGAATCCACCTCGGTTTCTTCCAGTGAGTTTCCAGGGACTTTCCTCGGTTCTAATGATTTATCTATTTATATAACAGTCAAGTTGAGAGAAATTACTTAGACTTTTTTAATGGGGAAAGAAATTACAACAGAAATTTCAATTTGATTATAAACTTAAGCATGGTCGTAATCATATCATCATTTACTATGTAATAATTTCTCAAGTAAGAAAGAACGTTGTACAAGTCTAATGAGTTGTGAACGCTTAACGCCTCTTCGGTAAAAGGGCGGCTGCCGTGTTTATATGGTGGACAAAGGGACAAAGTGTTCCTCGAGGCCCGCACACGTTTGCAGATACGGGTAGTTTGAAAAACATTGTGTTGATATGTAAAAAAAACATGTTACTAAATATGTATATAAATATTTTAAAATTTATAAATTATTTAGTTATCAGGAGAAAAGAGATGTTTTATATATATCTCTACATTAAAAAAAGAGAGATTATTAATAGAAATTAAATAATAGTGAATGGCTTATGGATAGTTATAGGAATATCGAGAGATAAATAATAGTTTAAAAGTAGTTATATAAGTTCAAATTGAATATAAAAATATATATAACAAAGACTTGGGTCGTCTTTATATATGTTAAATTATTATTTAATCAAGTATTAAATAAGTTTATTTAGCACGAATCATTGTATTTATATGCTTATTTCATGTTATATTTTTATTTATAAGGAACATTTGTTTATACGTATTAATTTCTTATTTATTTATTAAATAAATTCTTTGAAGACAAAATTCGTATGCACAAAATTCTTTTATTTATGTAAATTATTATTTATTTTCTTTCTCTTTTAAATTGATATTAAAATTTCATTTCTCATATATTATTTAATATTTGAAAATTGAAAATAATGTGTTTTGGTTTGTAGTTAATGGATGCAATATGTTTTTCAAGTATAGTTTTTCTTTTTTTATCTATTTTGTGTTCTATTGTGTATTATTTGCATAATCTTATTTGGTATTATATTTTTTTAAGTTAATTTTAATTGATTTTTTCTTTTGTATGAGTTTGATGTAATCATGAATATTTTTATATTTTTTTAATGTTTTATATGACAAGAATTTGAATTCTAGAAGATAATGATCATATAAAACTATCACAAAATAAGTATTTCATTCAAAATTTTCACTATAAGTTCTTTATATTAAAAGAAAAATAATGACTATAATAATTATTAAAAAAAGAATATGTGATTCAACTTAAAAATTATAAAAATCATATGCATTAAATTTTTTTTCCAAATCTGATAAACCTATTATTTCAAAAAAAATTTAACATATGGTTTCTTTTAATTTTCTTTTTTTAGGATATGAGATGTGTCTTGATTGTTAATTTACGAATCTTTAAATTTATTATAAGGTGTAAACTCCAATTTAATACAATACAATAATTTAATGTATAATGAGATTTTGTAAGAATATTAGAAATTATTGTACGAGATTATTATATTTATTACTCGTGGAATTGAAGTATTTTTTCTTTAAATGAATTGACTTACAACAAATATATAATATTTTAATTGATATTATACGAATCATCAAATTTTATTGAAAAGTGAAGATTCTGCTTATTTATGAGTATTTACCATGTTTTAAACTTATTTATGAGTATTTATCTTGTGGAGGATGTTCAATAATAAATCATACAGTAACTAATTATAACATTTGGATAATTCATATAAAAAAAATTGATGTAAAGACAAAACAAAAGAAGATGTAAAAAATAATAGGAATCTGGTTAAATTTACCGATAAATGTATATATATTACAACTACACAACAACAAAAATTAAGAATTAATAAAAATTTTTTTTTAGAATAAACTCAAAGAGAGAATGTAAATATTCAGAATTAACCAACAAATTCTTATAGAAAAATAACAAAAAAAAACATCAAAATTTTTGTAAAATGCAGCTCAAGGAAAGAATATAAATAAAAATACTTTGAAAGAAAAAAATTATAATAAAGTTAATAATAAAGGAAAAATATAAGAATGTAAATTTTAAATACATTGGGTTGAAGAAGAAGAGAAAAATAATGAAATAAAAAACCTTTTTAATCCAACAATTTAAGAGAAGAAAATAAAAAAAAAGGGAGGACAAAATCATAATGAAAAAAAAAAAATCACAATCACAAATAGTAGTAAAATCCTACATGATAGAATTTGACATATGATTTAATACATTTTAATATTTTATTCTAAAATATCCATAGACTTATTAATATAAAATCTTTTAAATAAAATTTATTAATGGGATACAAAATGTTCATAGTTAATAATAAAAATAATAAATTTTCTTTAATTTATATAATAAAATAATCTAATTATTTTTAATATAAATAGCTTATATTCTTCATTTAATTAAATGAATGTTTTGGTTAAGTTTTTCTAAATTCTACACAAATACAAAAATTGGGTTCTTTTTATTATACTGTATCACAATCGACAAAAATTAAATTATTAAAATTTAATACAACAGGAATTCATTTTAACATTTATTGGAACAATATAAATAATTGATAAATATAAAGATGATTGAATTTTAATTTAGATTTACTATAAATTTTAATTGAAATATTAAAATTCTATTTTTTTTGTTAAGTTGAATTTTCAAATGAAAATCATACTAATTATAATTATAGTTTTGAAAAGAAATAAAACCATTCACATTCAGAAAAAAAAAAGAAGTAAATTCACAAAAAGCCAAAACTCGCATATGTGTAGGGCTGATTCCTAATTTTGTTTTTACATTTTAGGAAAATTCAATTCAAATCACCCTTAAAATGAAACAAAGATTTGCGGATAAAGCAGGATGAAGACAACTAGATGACGTGTCTAACACGCATCTCATGTGAGCACGAGCCTTGCCACAGACACATCCAACAATTTCCCTTTCCCGCCGAGTCACACACCCATTTCACTCCCAAACTGAAATTCTGTTAATACCTTCCTTCAAATTCATCTTCTCCATCTGGACAAAGCTCAACCAAACCAATAATCAATCCATGATATCTCTCTCACTCTATCCATGCCCTTGAAAAGCTTTATCCGGCGGAGACTATTGTCTCTGCTTCAGCCATGGCTCCGAGAAGAGCCTCACCTTGATCTCCAATTAGGGTTCTTCCACTCTCTCGCCGTTCTCACCGACCTTAGGTTCGACGTTTCCGCTCTCAACTCCCTTTTCGACGCTCCTGTGTTCCTGTTCTTGAAGGACCTCACCGTCGAACGCATAACCTTTCGATTCTCCACCTGGTTCCCCCCGGCCTTCACGATCGAACTTCACGGCGTGCGCATCGTGCAATCGTTCGAGTAATCAAACAGTCGCAGAGAAAAAAACGCTATCAGCTTTTTTTTTTTTTTTTCTTTTTCGTTCCTTACCTGATGATGTAACTGTTTGGTTTGAAGGAAGCCGGAAGCTGAGGAATGCGTGGCGCGGTTGCGAAATTCGAAGTATGATTATTCAGATTATCTTAGAAAAAATCTCTCGGCACTTGATCCTGAGGTAAAGAATGCACTTCTTGATCCTGAATTTACGATTCACACTGAGGAAAATGACGTGTGTTGATGTTGGTGAGGTTCTTTATTTGTCTAGTAACGGATTTTATCACAATTAGATGAGATTAAATCTTAAAAATAATTTACCTAATTCTAATCGGTTACTTTATCTGGTAGGATGGTACATTTTCCTATTTGATTCTAATATGAAGATATTTGGTAGAATTATTACTTAAAATCACTGGTTTTATGAATTTTTGTTTTCAGATTGTTTTTAATGCTTCAGGATACTCCGGTGACTGTAGGGATAGTAGTTGTTTGAAGTAGAGTAGAGAGACTCATGAATACTAGTTAAAGAAAAAAGGCTAATAAAATGTGCGGTCCTTTTTCTAATCTGACAAAATAACATGGAGAACAGGCTTTCAAAATAATTAGTTAGAAAACAGTGTTCCTAACAGGTTTTTGATTTTAATAAAAACTGTTTCTTAAACGATCTATCAAAGAGGTCCCATCCCAACCTATTTTGATACTAGTGAGCCTTCTCTTCTGTAGAAAGGTATTGTACAAGATATAAGTAAAATAATGGAAAAATACAGAAACTACTTAGGTTTTGTTGAGTCTGGAAGATTGTAGCTCTCTCTATCACATGTTTTAGCTTTTAACCATTTGTACCTGTTTATAATGAGAGAATACTACTAGAATAGGGAAAACACTTGGGGCTCATGATATCTGTTCTGATTCCTAAGATAGATGCATACCTAAGCTGCTGATTTTTGTTTTTTGCTTTCCCATGCAGACTTAATCTGTTCAATTCATGGCATTATGGTGATTACTGTTACTGATTACCTTTTGTATTAATTGTAGGGCTGTTCATTGCATCACATTTTGGAGAGGATCATATTTGCTGAACCTGAGAAAAAAGATTTAACAACATCTTTCTGGAATCTTATTTTTAAAAACTGTCAGCTAGTGGCACATCGCATTCAGGCAGAGGTTCAATTGCCCATCTTAAATGACGAGTTTATGTGTTTTGGGGAAATAAATGAGTTTAGTGTAAGATCTAAATGTCTGGATAAAAAATGTCTTCTTAGAGGTTTTCTTAGTACAGTTTTTATTCCAGTGAAAGAAAATACTATTATATTAAAAGGAGATGGATTCAGGGTCAGATTAATCGGAAAAAATACCACAGACCATGCTTTGTTTTCATCTGATGTGCAAATTTTTATTAAATTCAGAGATCTTAAGCTGGTAAATTGCACTCTCTGTTTTCCAGAACTGGCTTTTTCATTCTCTCCAGATGGCATTTCTGCGTTTCTACTTTTTCACAAATTGTTATCCAATAAGTACTATCAATCTAGAAGTGCTGGAGAATTATGGAGAATAGCTGCGAGCAGAATTGGCCATATGACTGTAACTCCTCGGATGTCATTATATAGATTAGTTAGAGTTATAGGTCGATGGATACATTATGTCAATGCTTATGAGAATATCCTGCTGTTATTTGGATATTCTACTAGCTGCACATGGAAAAAGTTTGTTTCTAAAATGTCGCATAACAAACTGATTTTAAATTCTGCTAGATGCCATTGGGAGTTGATCTCTGACATTGAGAAAAAGTTGCCTGTTGAAGGCATATCACTCGCAAGGAGAATAGCTCGTCACAGAGCAGCATTGAAAGTTTCTATTAATTATCATAAGGAATTAGCCACTACAAATAAATTTTTTCGTCCTTTTCTTTTTATACTGGCATATATGTGGAAAATGATCTCTATGATTATCCATTGTCTAGCAAATTTATTTTCTGGGAAAAGGATAGTGCACGATTCTGATGTTGATGGATGTTGTTTAGATTCTTTGGAAAGTCTTATTGAAGACCCTTGTCAAAGTTATTGTTTTATGCTCAACTTTGGGAAAATCATAATGACAGTTTCCAAAATCAACAATATTCATCCATCTGCATATGAACAGTTACCGTCACCTGCTGGGATTGGATGCTCAGATGTCCTTTCAATATATTTTTTTATTGATGCTTTGTTATTAGTATCTGTAAAAGATATTTTTGAACAGAGAGTCTTTCTATCCTGTGGGCAAATGAAGGTTGAATCTACACCTTTAACAATGTCAGCAGATGCATGTACTGTGAATCAACTTAGTTCAGCTAAAGGAAATGAAAAGGTTGGTATTAATCATATGGAATCAGTTATGTGGGTTGCACCTGCCAAAGTATTTCTCCTTTCTGAAATTGATGCAGGCCAGGCTGAAGATTCTTGTGATGCTTATATTGAAAGCTTTATGGAACAGTTGTCTGTGAGTTGGAAAGGAATTTGCAGAAAATTGAATGAAAATGAGATTGAGTATTCTGAAAACCCATGCCTTCTCTCTAAGGTTGAGATATCTTCCACGTGCCCAGACCATAAGAATCCAGATTTTGGATTCTGTGAATGTGGTTTAGTGCTAGGGAAATTAAATTTAGTTTTGACTCATTCTTCAGTATCATTGCTGTCTCTATTTCTTAGTCAGATCCAACATGCTATTTACTGGGAGGACAGCAGGGAAGTGTCCATTGCTTCAGATTTTTCGGACAAAGCTGAAATTGCTTGGGTTGACAAATATGACTGTTATTCCAAAGAATTGATTATGATCTTGCTTCAAAAGCTTCCAGAGAAACACATTCATTTTGGAGTATATTTTGATGGTCCTTCTGTTAGATTTTCACACAGAAGGGAGGCCAATCAAGAGATTGATGACATTATCAGTCAGGACAATTTTGATGTCACTTTTGATTTCCATGAGATGGAAATGGTTGTCAGTTCATCTTCTTCATTTGGTATGAAAAAGTGTGTTAAATTGGAGCCTCGGGTGATTGAAATTCCAAAACCAAATAATGATAGATATGCATCTTCAGGAAAAGTTTCAATTCATTCCTACCTTCATCTAAATGGTATATATGCTTGTTTGGAGAAACCAGAAGAAAACCATCCGATTCAACTTTTTCTATTGAAGCCAGTCACTGTTCATATATTGTCCTTTAGGTAGGATCTTGAATACAGGGTGGTACTTTGTTTTCATTATCAATTTCCTCTATTTTATGCGATGGTTTCTTACAGGTGTTCTTATATCTTGATGAATTTTATTTCTTTACTCCCTGGTTTATCACTTCTTGACATTTTAATTTATCTTTTGAATTAAGTTTTAAATAATGGCAAAACCTTTTTTTATTGTGTTTTTGTGTATCATCAGCTGTGATAAGTTGATATGTGTGATGACTAGCATATTGGTCACTATGGTGACTTAATTTGGTTAATCTGGTTTTGCTGCCCTAGATGGAAGCTCTATTCGATGTCAACCTACTCCTGTCATCTTGAGTTTATCTTTTTTGTGTTTTGGTAGGAATGCATAACTTCTACACAATAATTGCCTCCTAATCCCTACTTATTTACTAGGAATGCATAACTTCTACACATCACTGACCTGCATACTTAGACACATGACTGCTACATAATTGTCCTGCAGAATTAAGTACATAACCACTAAATAACCATCATGCTTAATTAAATACTTTAGTTGTGCACTATTAAATACTTTAGTTGTACTTTATTTATATACAAGAGAATTACAAAGATGATTAATGCAAAAAAATTTACAAGAGAACAATTGAGATATCACTACTTCGTATGATTCTTTAAACCTAGCTATACCATTACCTAGGCAACATGGAATAATAAACATTAAAGGAGCTCTTATTCCTATTTCCAATGCTCTCCCTCAAACTAGAGAATAAATGTTATCCATCCCTGGCCTGCATACTTTCTAAAACCCTAAGATGCAGCTTTCATTGTTGCACAACCTTGAGCCTTCATTGTTGCACAAACTTGAGTCCTATCACAGCCTTCATTGTTGTGCAATCCACCTTGATGCACCCACCTATTATGGTTGAGATCATAAATTTTGGTATAAAAACTGGGAACAAATTCCATATTGTTGGTAAATTGCAGAATGTTCATTCTGTTCATAGATTAAATGGAAAGAATTATCTTGAATGGTCTCAACTCATTAGAACCATCTTGGAAGGAAAAAGGAAAGGTAAGTTATATGACTAATAATGCCCCTGATGAGATGTACTATAAAAATTTGTATTTATTGCAATTAACTTATATAAAATGGACTCTATTTTGTAGTTCATAGTTTTTATCATCTTTTACATTTATTTTTCTTTCTTCTAACATTTACTATTAATTTGATATTGCAGGGATTACATTTATTCCTTGAGCACAATAATGTTTGTCTTTTCAGGTGCTTTTGACATAACTGCTGAAGGATTCACTGTGTTGTCATTTTTGGACGAGGTCTATATGATTTATAAGGTGATTATCTTTCTTCCTACTTAAGTCTAAATATACTTAAGTCTAATGATATTTACTAGTTTGTTGTATAGGTTGTACAAGAATAAATTCTTTGTCAGTGTGGTGTTAAATATTTCTAATGTATTGCATTATATTTCTCAAGTGATTAATGATCACTATTCTTTGTATTGCATTATATTTATCAAGTGATTAATGATCACTATTCTTTATTAAAGCAGTTAGTGCTGGTATCATTATTTTATTTTAATTTCTTTGAAGCTAACCAAATATTAGGAGAGGTTGAGATATGTTTTCTAGGGTACATGTAAAAATAAATGTGAAGTTGTTATTGTACAAATTACAAGAATTGTGTGTTATAAGTATACACACATTGATTTATTTATAATATATGTGAAGGGAACAAAATCAAATAAAATCTTTACATATATGTTAAATATACATTATTTACTTATTTACCATCAATCTAATCAAATCATATTTTGAACATTTCCCCTCAAACTGGAGCATCTATATCATATGTGTCGAGTTTATTATAAATATAATTAATGCGAGATCTTTTGAGTGATTTTGTAAACAT
This sequence comes from Macrotyloma uniflorum, assembly GCA_016859785.1. Taxonomy (NCBI): domain Eukaryota; kingdom Viridiplantae; phylum Streptophyta; class Magnoliopsida; order Fabales; family Fabaceae; genus Macrotyloma; species Macrotyloma uniflorum. The sequence goes on from BDMB01000003.1 coordinate 4,108,902, forward strand.
ATCTGCTAATTGGTTACTAGAGCTAACAAAATAAGTAATGATTTCTCTTGAGAGCACTTTCTCTCACAAAATGACAATTTATCTCTGTGTATAGTCTGTTCATGGAAAACTGAATTAGATGCAATATGAAGTGTGGCTTGATTATCACAAATAAGCTTAGCATTTTGAATATCTCCCAACTAGAGTTCTTGAAGAAGTTGTCACAGCTGCATAATTTCACTTGTAGCTACCGTCATAGCTTGATATTTGGCTTTAACACTAGATCTGACAATTGTATTTTGTTTCTTTCTCCTCCATGAGATTAAATTACCTCTAATAAGAACACATTATCTTGAAGAACACAATATTCTGAAGTAGATTGTCTGTCTAATGAACAAAACAAAAAATATATCTATTTTGCATCTATAACGGAATAATGATCTACTTATATGTTATTAATAATTTCAAAAATATCATAAAATATGAAATGTTCAAACACATATAATTTTCATTTTAGCCAAATAAGGTTTATCACTTGAAAATAAAAAAGTCTTTACAAAACTCATAATAAATTGAAAGTTGTAGAATTATTCATCAGCGCAAAATTAATTCTCCTCTCCCCTAAGTAAAACTTGAAGTTACTGTTTAACTTTTACTTACATTGCTATATGCTTTCGTGTCAAAACACGATAGGCACAGTATTAACAAAACCACAAACACAAATATTAAGGGTAAACTAATGTAAACAAAATCAATCAAAATAATAATAACTTATATAACCCACATTCTCATAATCTCAATCATATATTCAAACAAAGTCAAGTACTTAAATAATCACAATAAAACAATTCAGTCACATACACTCATCACACATATTCTTTCATATGCACTTAAAATACTAGACAGACTTTTTTGGAAAATTATATGGAGTCCTTAATCTCAGAGGCTAAAACCTATTCATCCATATTGTTTACCGGGCCATAAACACAATTCCTTTAGAGTCTTTTTCACCTCGGAATTACATATCTATCCCCATTCTGGCAACCGCATGTCAAGGTGATTCCCACCCACCTATCTAAGAACTGATGGTTCCTCCCACCCAATGATAAGTGCAGTTGAAACTTTCATCAACTTCCACCACATGGTACCCTTATTTATGTGATTAGAATACCATTGAAGTTTGGATACCTCCTTCAGAGACATTTAGAATTCCATATAGTTGAAAGAATTAATTTGAACGAAAGAGGATATTCTTTCTATTCTTTATTTTGAAATAGTACATCAACATCTATATATAGAGAATCCTAACCCTAAAGGAATATCTCTAGAATCTTCTAACAAATTCTAACCACTTCTAATTACAAAGAGATCTCTAGAATCTTCTAACAACTTCTAATTACAAAGAGATCTCTAGAATCTTCTAACCACTTCTAATAATAATTACAAAAGAAATCTCTAGAATATTCTAACAACTTCTAATAGTACATTTAATATCTTACTATCAACACATATCTACACTAAAGTTACACCAAATAATACCCCATGGTAACTATCTGCCTCATACACAAACAACACATAATCATTCATACATAACAGATCATACAATCCAGTCTCACAAACACATAATCTAGTTCATAGTTTATCACAATCTCATAGGTACACTTCCATCTCAGGCACACAACCATCTCATCTCATTGACACCACTGTCATCTCAATCTCATTGGCATCACTGCCATCACAAATTTATTGGCACCACTGCATCACTATTCTTTGTGACCTCAGTCACAACTCATAATTATAATTTACATCACTATCATCATATTTGGGAACTTGCCCATGTTTCTAATGTTGCTTGGTGGCATATATGAATTTTTATTTTATTTGATCCTTGGAATCCAACAAATACAACTCACTCTTCATTTTGACGATTAAAATTTTCTTCCTCGTGGTAAGGTTATGAAAAACACTAAAAAGAGAAAATGTTACTGAATACAGTAGATGGTTAAGTTATATTCCTGAATTTGCAAATGGGACACACTATCACCATTTGCAATTGTTATGAGTTGTTCTCTCATGAATTGAAGAGCATAGGAAATAGAGTGATGTGATCTATTGCTCTTGAATCGATAATCTAAACACCCTTAGACACAAGGCCATTAATATTAAATGAACCTCTTACCTTTCATGGATAGAGCACACAATCCAAGATGGCTTACTCATTTGTTCAATCATATTCTAAGACAATAAAGTTCCTCCTTGTAGGCTTTTATATCAAGGTTTGGTTGAAGTGGAGCAATAGGTGTTGCTAGAAAACACTAAAATGTAGCAAAGGAAATGTGTTTGACAAAAAGAGAAAATCTCATATCTATTCAAAATGGAGCTACATGGATGTCATCGTCCCTTGGAATGGACTTAGGGGTCCCGATGACACTATTTGTGGTGGTAACAGTTTGTGGTTCTCAACGGAATAGGATAATGTGTGGCGACACTTCTGACAAAATATCTATCAATGTTGTGATTGTTGGCGTGGGGTGCACCTCTCTTGCCTACCACCTGCCTCAGTGGTGATGCGTCCTTGTTTTTCTGTTTGTGTGGAAGCAGAAAGAGAGCTCCCTTACAATAGAAGCATATGTATTTTCAGTATTTCTCATTGTTAATTTCTATACTTATTCATTGTAGCATTTTGTATAAATATGACATCAGTTTAGTGATTTGAGCCTTTGATACTGAACAGTTCACCCATATTATGATTTTTCTTCATTAATCTCTTAGTTTTAATATGGTATCCAGAGCCTAGTTGTGTTTTTTCTTTGCTGTGTTTTCCTCTATGCTATGGCTGCTCATCTCGCAGCCATCATGGGCAAGTTCTTTAGTAAAGGTTGGATGTGAACTGAGTGAAGTGAAATTGGAAGTGATACCTGTTATGAACTTAGGGTATGTTGCCTACAATGATGACGAGGAACAAATGGACCAACTGTGGAGGCTGGGTACTCAATTGGTCAGCAGTGAGGTCTGAGAACAGTTGAAAATAGGCTCCTAGATTGGAATGATGATGTCAACTTGTATGAATAAATTCTTGATATCATTTCTGAATATTAAAAATGTGCAAGACATTATATTTATAGGCTAAGCAATATGGTTACTTTCCCTTAAGGAGGACTAAAAATGTTTTAATTGCTAAATAACATCGGCTGTACTTTTCAATAATTATGGTACAACTAGCGCCATACTGCTACAAAACTTGTTTTTTAGAAAAAAACTATATGGTTATTTTGCCTTCCTTTTTCGTTTTGTGCAACAGAATATTTAATAAATGCAATTCTATGCTAATTTATGTAATGTATATTACCAAGTCATGACTAAGGATCTTTTTCTCTATTGACAGGCAGTTGCAAGTTTGTCTTCTGTGGTGTTGTATCAGTTTAGTAGTAGCTCTGGCGATACTGATTTCATGCATGCTGAAATTATGAAAGAAGAATCATTGTTTGCAGCACCTGATAGAAGTGAGACAATTACACGAGGGGCTTTACTAACAAATAATGTCTGCCATTTTTTTATTAATGTGACATGCAGATTCAAGTCTATGGAGATTGTTCTTCACAATTCTAGGGCAAGTGATGATTTAGAGAGTCATACCACTAATTTTCACTCTTTAAGTTGTAACAGAATGGCTGTGCATAAGTTGCCTGACTGTGGAATTTGGATTTTGGTTCAGCAGACAACTATTGTAATATCTTGCGATGAAGGGAAAATGGATCTCCTGACTGATTTATCAGGAATCCTGTCTTTTGTTTTTGAATACCGGAATTCAATTGGAAACAACATTGATCATATTGTACCTGAAAATTTACTACTGCAGTCTATTAATTGTTTACATGAAATATCTCTTTCTGGTTGCTCGTTTACTTTAAGCTTGGGTCTTGTTCAAAATACCCCATCTTCAGGAAATGCAGGCAAAACATTTGGTAGTGATAATGGAAATTCATCTTACTTGGTACAAAAAACTAATTTGACAGCCTTTGAAAGGTTAAGTAATCTGTCTCCCGAACCAGTTATAAAAATGGGGTCTCCATCGAGTATCAGTGTGCCAGCTTCAGAAAATCACTGGTTACTAATAGATGTTGCCGTAACTAGTATCTTCATAGGGAGATGCTCACTGAAAAGTGATCTGATTCAAGCCCATAAATTCAATAAGCTTCTGTCTTTGCTTTCAATTGGTGGACAGTTTCATACGATATCCTGGGAGATCCAGGTAATTATTTAAGGAGCTAGAAATGGAAATATAATCTCTCAGGCATGTTCCTGCATCTTTTATTTCCGCTTTCTACTACAAATTGAATCTCAGGGACTTTATCTATTTTACAGATGAAGATGTTTTTTAACATGTCAGGATTTAAGGTTTACATCTTTTCATACTAAAATATAAATGTTATTGAGCAGGGTGGATTCATTTTTCTTGAAACAGCATCTTTGCCAATGGCCGTTGATAACTATTCTTCATATCTTCGTTATATTGGCAATCTCACTGCTGATGCACAGAAACCTAAAAATGGCATCCAGAAGGAAGGGAATGTCAGAGAGAACTATACTTCAGATGATGTGATTGATCAAGGAGCTATTAGCTCTTCTCAACAAGCTGCAATTAGATTGCCGGATGCATGTGACTTTTCTTTGTCTCACTTTGCTTTTGTTTTAGCACTTGAACATGAATCTGGTACATAACTCTTCTTTTCTCTAGTTTATAGTGTTACTGGATTTTTTTTTTTTTTTTTTTTTTTTTTCAGTTCACTACTGCAGGCTGTATCCAAGAAATTGTAGTAGAGGTTGACATCCATATGAATTTTGAATTGGCAACTACTGGGAGGAAATTAACAATTGACCTTTCTCATTTATCAATCCTATATCAAATTATTCAAAGGAGAGTGGAAGATGAAATTGCAATTCCTCATTTTTCTTCTGTCACATCAAAAGATTTGTCATCTCAGCATGCTTCAGGAGATCCTCTTTTAGGATTTCAGAACTTTGGTGAATTGAACTCAATTAGTGATGCAAGTAGTTCAAAAAACACTGTCCCTGTTCAGCTAATAAGTCATCAGAACCAAATTTTGAAAAATTTAAGAGCTTCCATGTCACTGGAGAGGCCAGATAATGGTTTTATGCATTTGTCTCGGTGTTGGTTTGGTAATGGTTCTCTTTTAGGTTTCGATATGACACTTTCTATATCTGCAATTCAGGTGAACTTTCATAATATTATATTAATTTAATATAATATTTAGTCAGTAGTTAACCCTGCTGCTTTTGTTTTTTCAATTAAATTTGGTAGCCTTTTGTCATTGTTTTTCTGTTCCTGGATGTACTGCTACTAATGTTATGACAATATGCCAGACAATTTTGTCAATGTCTTCTGCACTCTCTGAGATATCCAGTCAAAATACAATAAAAAAATTGGAGGGAAATCATTGGTCTTATGGCCATGATGTTGACAATAGTTTGGAAGCAATGATTCCTGATGGTACTCAGACTCCAGTTATTTGCTATCTGTTTATAATCTTCTGTGAATTTCAATTGTAATTAGCAACGATCTTGTGTAGGGGCAATTGTTGCTATCCAGGATGTCAACCAACACATGTATTTTACAGTTGAAGGTGAAGAAAAGACTTTCAGTGTAGGTGGTGTCATTCATTATTCTCTTGTAGGAGAAAGGGCACTTTTCAGGGTACGAAATATGTTTAGAATATCTTTCTATATTTTTTAAATCACTGTTCAATCTTCGTCTCTATCTTAGTTGCTATAAGTTTTGCAGATATGCCTCTTCTTTCAATTTTAATTTCTTGATGTTCTTGTCAAACACTTGATTATCTGTTTTTTAAAAAAAGTACTTTTAGGATCTTAGCAATGCATTAGAGTTTTGTAGTTTGGATTTAACTACTGTAAAATGAGAAAGTGTGTAAAGTGAGAAACCCTCATTTTATGTGAGTTTAATAATATCTCCATGAGTCACTTATCAAATTAGTAACGCATTTCGTTGTAGTACTTAGTGTGATTTTTATGTGCAAATTGTGGATGTGGATATGATTTTAAGTTTGTGTTTGTCGGAAATGAGAAATATGAAATTTTCTGAATTAGATTTTATCTTTGTTCAACCAACAATATGTTTTTGGTTTATATACATGAAAATTACACATACAACTTACAAGGGAGTAATTAAATTAAACACAATTCCTAAGATTCTTTCCTTTTGTAAAACAACCAACTCAATTTTTGTTTAGTTTTTCTCCAATGCCTCCATTTTTGTATACATTGCGTGTTTCCACCTTTTTATAAGACAACATGAAAGGATTTATCCCATTAGGTGAGAGCTTGGTTAAAGACCACACATTCTTAAGGATATTATTCACCATGAGGGCCTTCTTAACAATTTAATCTAACGTCTTTCTTGGTTTCCCTCTACCCCCGTTTACTAGGTCAAAACCATGTAGTCTACTTTCCTCAAAATTTTGAGGTCTTCTTCGCACTTGAGCAAACCACATTAATTGAATTTTTTTATCTTTTTTGCTCGATTAGTGCTAGACCAATATCTCTTTGTATGTTATCATTCCATTTCATGTCCTTTCTCGTACAGTCACGCATCCATCTTAACATTCTCATTTCTACTAAAGCATCCTTTTTTATCCCTTTACCTTGTGTTTGAGTGGGGAATTTGTTAGGGATAATTCATTTATATAGAAAATTTGAAATGCTTTATGAAAAAAATATGTTTTTTGTGTAAAGAATTTTGAAAAAATTCCTTGAATTTATAAGAGTAGTTTGATTACCTAAATTTAAAGAATTTCAAATTTCACTTAAAAAAGTAAGAATTTGAAATTCTCTATACTTTCTCCATTCTCAAATCTATATCTTTTCTCTTCATAGTCTTGGTTTTAGTCGACATTTTGTTAGTTCGGCTAAGGTTTGGACGATGTTGACCTGACCTTGACTTGGCTCGGCTCGGATAATCTTGGTTTGACTTGGATTAGTCCGTATTGTCCTGACCAAGCCCAACCCGACTTGTTTGGACTTGGATCAACCTAGCTTGATTTGACCTAACCTGACCCTTCTGGACCCAAGTTGACTCAATTTGACTCAACTCGACTTGGCTTGGATAAGATTGACAAAACTTGAATAAGATTGGCCAAGCCCAACCTGATTTGGATTGACATGTCTTGACCTTATCCCAACCAATTTCGATCTTACCTGCTCTGACTTGGATAAGTCTGGTACGACTTGGATGAGCTTGACCTTACTTGACCCAGTTCACCCCATTGGTCGAGGTCTAATTTGACTTGACTTGACCTGACCACTACTAGTCTTGGCCTCTCTCAGGTTGGCCTGACACAAGTTGCTGAGGGTCAAATAATGTGATTTGGGCCAAATTGGTAGGTCTAGTTTTGATAATTTGTGTAATATTTTTGTATTTGGTGGTAATTGAAATACTCAATTCAAATAGAAAATTAAAATTCAATTAATATGAATAATCAAATCTAAACAAAACTTTTAAAATTAAATAATTTAAAATAAGAGCAATTCAAATTAAGTGTGTTTGAATTTCTTGGAAATTGTAAAATTCTTTATCGAAACACAAGGTTAAAGCCGAACATCCTTTGTCTAGAGGATAGTTAGACATATATAGTATGTTAAAACTTTCCTTGTAGCTTGGTAGGTATTTTCAGGTTGATACTAATTTTGATTCCTTTTTCCATTTTAACCATCTTGATTTCATCATCATGTCTAACATTCTCATTAATTTATCCATCATATTGTAATATTGATTCCTAATATTTTATAACTTAGAAAGACATTGAATAACATCTTCTCATTTTCACCTCAGTCATTTAACTCTTGGTTCTTTCTAAAATTGAAATATCTTGTAAAACTTGAAAATCAGATTTTGTTACCTGATTTGAAGAACTTAGGTAGTTTAATTCAGGTATGGTTTTAAATCTTTTTGTATACACCAAATTCTTTCAAAACATTATATCATCATTTCCAAATCTAGTTTCAAACAATGCTTCTTCTAACTCAAGTTCAAGTTCAGGTTCATGGGATTTGACTCAAGACTAGTAATAACTAGTCTTTTAAAATGAATCCCCTTACCAGCCAATGCTTTCTCTTACTCAAATTCATGACAATTCGATTCAAGACTAGGAAGAACAAGTGTTTTTAGATGAATCCCCTTATCTTTCCTAAGACTCTTCTCCTAAAGATAAGGTTGAATGAAATAAGCTTGTTCTTCACGAAAGGTAACTGAAAAAAAACTAGTGTAGCCCATCCTAGTGGTTCCTTGCTTCTCAAAGGTATGGGAAAGGGTCATTCTATGTGGCCTTCCCCTTGCATATGCAAAGAAACAGTTTCCGAATTCAATAGGTAGCCTTCCCCTGTGTATGCAAAGAGGCTATTTCAAGATTTGAACATTAGCCTCCCTTGCAATGCAAAGGGGCTGTTTTCTGATTCGAACAGTGACCTACTGATCACCAAGGTGCAACTTTACTGCTTCACCACGTCTCACCTGTCTTCTTAAAAGGTAGCATCTTGACAAAATGTTGTAGATGGAGGATTGTAATTTAAATCCTTTTTAGGGAGTAGCTACAAATTTGACCTAATTCCTAATCTACTGGAGTGAATTCTCATAAAATAATATAATCTAACAACCCATATTAATTTGCAGCATTGCCTAATTTGCAGCCATATAAAACTGTACAATTAGTGAAATAATTACAAGAAATAAATTAGGAAATATTAAGGAGTAAATATAGGTTTTGAATTATTAGAAAAGCTGCTAATCAGGAAAGCTAATAATCTGGTTTATTGTCTGTACAAACTTTCTGAATTTGTACAACAATGCCTCATTTTAGTTTTCCCTCCTTCTGGTGCTATATATATAGCCTTAACAGAACTGAGATAGCTTAATAAATTTCAGTTTCACTCAATTTTCTCTCAAAACTTTAATAACAATGACGACTTGCAATTCTTGAGTTAGAAAACTAACATGGAAACACAATTTTGATGAGTCCAAAGATGTGTATTCTCTCTAATAATGGAAAGCTCAAGTATGAGGGGATAGACACAAAAGATGCTAAGGGTATATTTTTTATCATTTAAAACCTTTGTGTGAATATCTCTCTCAAACCTTTTTATGTATCTCTCTCATACTGGAGCTTTCCTGTACTGGAGAGGATAGACATTACAAAAGAGGGAAGTCCTAATTGAACAATGGTAAAGCAGAATTTTTTTCATTATTAGCAAGTACATATTCTGACTTAGACGGGTGAAAGAGGAGTTCTTTTGGCTGTGAACTTATTCTACTCGCTGTACAAAAAGAAACCCAAGCCACTTGGAAAGTGGAACACTAATGTGGTTCAACTTCCAATAGTGTTCTGTCAAATCATCTATTTTCATTTTGAGAGTATGCTGTGCCAAACTTTGATTGTTGAATGCTTCTACTCTTGCTTGTGGATTACAGTGTAGGTTCTATTTTTCTCTGCTTTGTTTTTGAGCTAAATTTCATGTAATTTTTTTATTGGAATTTTTTTTATTCTAGATCACAATGCGTACCTAGAAAATGTATTAAGTAAGCTTTTCTGCAGGTCAAACATTGTCCGCAAAGGAGGTGGAATTCTACAGTTTTGTGGTTTTCCTTTATATCATTGTTTGCTAAGAATGATATGGGTGTCCCGTTGAGATTAAATTTTCGACCAGGATCATGTTTTGTTGATATCTGCTGTACTAATGATGGAGGATGTGCACTATGGAGAGCCTATCCTCCTCAATGTGAAAATAATGTAGGATTCACCTACTCAGAGGCTAACAGTCAATCATTCAAGAAGACTTTCTACCTTGTGAACAAAAAGAACGACTCTGCTATTGCTTTTGTAGATGGTGCTTTTGAATTTGTGAGGAAGCCTGGAAGTCCTATCAAGTTCAAAATTTTTAATGATATTACTGCTGCTTATGGTGCTTCAGAGATAGCTAGCTTTCCTAGAATGGCTCCAGAAACTACTCTAATCACAGATGAAGAAAGTACTTCATGGCAAAGTGGAAAACTTCCTTGTATTGATATTAAAATTGAAAATATTTCTCTGAATATTGTTCATGAACTTTCAGATACAGAGTATCTCTTCCCTCTCATTTGCTTGCTCCTCAACAGTACACAACTCAATATACAAACTTCAGCAACAAAATCCAGGGTCATAAGCACATCAAGTGCAGTAGTAAATTATTTTGATGGTGATAGAAACTTATGGTTAGTTAAATTCCCATTTGAAACCTTCACTCCTGTACTCTTAGTTTTTAAACTAATTGCAATTGAACTACATTTATGATATTACTTATTTTTTTTTTTTTTAAATTTTAGGGGAGAACTTCTACGTCCTGTTGAAATTTGCCTTTTTTACCGGTCTAATGTTGAAGCTCAGCTTTCAGAATATAGATCTCATGCTGTGCCTGTTAATTTCTTCTGCAGAATTACAGAGGTTGTTAGACTTATATCTGTTTTTTGGTTCTTTATTTCATTTGGACATTATGTCTATTTTCTAAAATCTATTGATCATCTGGACAGCTGGACATTTTCTTGAATGAGAATTCATTGGACGTGCTTCTCTTTGTGATTGGGAAATTGAATCTATCTGGTCCTTATTCACTGCGAAAGTCCATCGTTCAGGCTAACTGCTGCAAGGTTCTAGATCTAGCACATCAATGTGATTTTACCGTTATAAAGAAACAAGTGGACCTAATTGATGGTCTCTCATTTGCCGTTTTTGTTTAAGCTCGTAATTTTGTTTTTTTTTTTAGCTTCTCTCTATATATCTTGTTTACCTAATGCCAAGTAAGCTAATGTTTTAAGCTCTGCCAAATTAGTGGTTCAGTTTTCATAATTATGATAAACTAATAATAATGGCTAAATGGCAGGTGGAAAATCAGTCAGGCTTAAATCTTCATGTTCACTTTGATCAGCAAAGTATAATAATACCCAGAAAACAATCTGCCTCCATTTTACTAAGGTATGCAGTTGTTATTTGTTTCCATGTATATGACATTATCAAATATCAAACAGTCCTAGTTCTTATTGTAACTTACCAAAAATACTAGTTTATATTAATACATTCCATAATATTTCAAGATTTAAAAGGGACTAATTCTATTACATTGTTCGACAAAACTAAATAAGACCTTAAGATATAAATTACATTTTTTTTTTCTAATTCCAGCTACAATCATCCTACATCTACTGTCGCCAGCTGATGAACCCTCTCCAGTCCTGACATCTACTCCCGTGTAAAAATACACGATCATAGCAGTTAACATACACAACACAGCAAAGTAGGGTAAGCTAGTGATGTAAAAGAACATACATGAATTTATAAAATAGATCAGATAAGACATTCAACACAATCTCATCCAAGTGTAAGGGCCTGCCTAAGGCTTTACACATAATAAAATTCACACATCACAAACAAGACTGACGCCTTCCGGAAGACTGTATGGATTTCGGATATCTAGGGCTAGCACCTGATGTGTACTCTAGGACCACGGGCCTAATCGGCCGACCACTGAGTCTTTTTCACCCCAGGATCATCCATAAAATATCACAACACCCATCTCACATCAGGGTAGCCTCACCAACTATCAAAAGACAATTGGTAAGACCTCCATCGACCTTCACCACATGACAATCTTAGTCTATGTGACCTAGAGAGTCATTAAGGTCTGGATACCCTATAACATATCCCTAAATCCATACACACTACATTACTAATATCATACTCATATCATAAAATCAAGCTCCCCTCAATAGGAGCACCAAGGCCTCATGCCAACATAAATATCATTCATTTCATTATAAACTTCTTCTACAAAATTTCACAACTGAAACAAGAATTCAATTAGCTTAATTCAAACAAAATTCATCCCACACCAGTCAATTTGCTCCATATCAGATTATCACATTTTGTTCAAGGATTGAAACAAAATCCATATCCTAAGTCTAGTCACAACAGATTAATTTAGACCTGTTTCATAAATTATTGGGTCACTAAATCAAAGTAGATTATTTTATAAAATTTCAATTAACCAACTCCAATTTACCACACCACCAAGTCAACTCAAATCAGATTTATAGGTTTAACAAGGTTCTACTTAATTGAAAGTTATATCACCTTCCATTTCAAACTCATCAATAATCACAATAAGCACAATATGATACAAAGCAATCAATTCATCTAACTCTTACTCATTCACAATAATTTTAGCATACATTTCAATATAAGAATTAGGAAATTTCAGTATAGTCAAATTACAAGTTCCACACCCTTCTCAAATTTGCACATTTTCATACAACTTGAGACCATATTCTTATTATTCAAAATTCAAGCAAACTCAATTTGTAATAAACAAGTATACAATTAAACATGGACACAATACTCAAATCATCATAGTCTAATTTGTCAATTCCACAAATCATGACAACAATTCACAAGTGCAGATTCTTCAACCATTTAACACACACAGATTCAATCATAGTTCAGGGTATATCAGTCCATAACAGACCTAAAATCATATTTCTCTACAATTCACAACGCAACCTAACACTAGCTTCCCTTACCTTAACATTTCCTTCAAAACAGCTCAATGCCTCAACCAAGGAGTGAAATCCCAAGTGCTCAAGAGTTCCTAAACAACAAAAAAAAAACACTAGGATGAAATCCCTCTCACATAGAATAATCTAGAACTAAGAAGAGCCACATGCAGAAACTCAAACACTCCTAGGACATCAGCCCCTTTCCAACCCTAAGAGAAAAATAGAGCACAGAAAGTTTACCCAAATGGAGGTTCCAATCAGTCCAAAATGATCCACTCTTCAAGAGTTTCCTTGTAGTATGCTCGGATTTTTGATTTACGACTGTGAGATGTTTCTCACGGGTAAACGTCGGCGGCCTCAAGAGCAACGATGTTGAGATCGAAACGCTCACCGACGACAAGGGCATCAATGACGTTCGGCGTTGGTCGAAGGAAACGTCGGTTCCCTTGAGCAGCTCCCTCTAGTGGTTGGCGTCGTTTGGTTTGCGGTGGAAATGGTGGAGGGCAAGCTTCATCCGGCAGAGTATGGCGAAGAACTGGTCGACCTCCTCCTCGGTGGGGCCATCCTCATAAAGCTTGAACTTCTACGATCTCTCTCTCTTCCTCTTCCCTAACCCTAACTTTCATCCTTTGTTCAAGTCAACTTTCCTTTCTCACTTAATTACTCTTTACTGGGTCCTTACACTTATGCTGGAAAGTGTAGTTTTTTTGGCAAATAAAATAAATTTCTTTCCCACGCTTGTTTAATTGCTATTTTCATTCATAGCATGCATATTCTTGGTTGATTTTCATGAGTGAGAATTAATTCATAATCATTTGATTGGAGATTTTGTCCATTTGATCCAAGATCTTGTTTTTGGTTCAGTGAGGTTGATATTTATTGGAGGGTAGCTCTTGATGAATTTGTGTTCATATTTTGTGCTTTTTGATGTTGATAATGTTTTGGAAGGATCTCATATTTCTTTTCTCTTTTGTACGTACACCTCTCTTCTAATTTAAGCGTATGATTCGGTTCCATGTAATTAAGTTATTGCTTATTCATATTCATTATTGAAGAGGAAGTTCTTAATGCTGATTGCTGGGTACCTGTGTTTTTGATGATTTTGAATTTGTGATTTTTACGTGACAGGGGGATCTCTGATTTCAAAAATCAAGATTCTGAAGCAACTTCTATTTCTATCCAACTTACTGATCTTGGTTCTTTTGCAACTTCTTCTAATACTATCATACTTTCACGAACACAGACTCTTGCTTGGAGAACTCGGATTATGTCTACTGAAGGTTTTCATAACTACTTTCTTCACCTTGCATAATTGTTAAACTGACATTATCTAAAATGGTCTCCAGTAAAATTAAAGACACTTTTTTGTTACCATGGCGATCCTGTTTCTAGCCATCTTGAATTACATTTCTAATGCAGTGTGTTTGCTTCAGTGAAATATTAATTTTGTTACTGTATCTTAATCATTTACGACATGCAATAGAAATGTGATTATCTGACCATGATGGGCAATTATAGATATTTTTATCAATAATACGCAGTTTCTTAACCATGGTTGGAGGTGGTGAGTGGTTAAGGATGTTGTATGTTCTTTATATCCGTGGTTTATTTATTGCTGTGCTTATTGTATTCATTATTCAATGAACAGGTTCAAGAACTTTCCCTGGGCCAATATTTGTGGTTAACATTACAAGAAGTTCAGAGGTATCTGCAATGTCATTGTTCTGCATGCATATAATTTCTTCCACTTGTAAGTTGGTTAATATAAATTTGAAAGGGAATATATTACAATAATATATTACAATAAACAATAGACCATTTAGCTCAAGATATACTAGTATTTGATGTAAGACCCCATACATCAGAGTGAATCAAATCAAAAGGACTAACACTTTTTGTATGACTAGGAGAATATGTTTCTCGATGGTGTTTTGAAAATTGACATACATCGCACTTAAAAGACTCATTTGAAAACAAAGAAGGAAGCATAGACTTAAGAATATAAAATGATGGATGCCCAAGACGACGATGAAGAAGCCAAATTTGACGTAGGAGTAATAGAAGATTGGTGACAAGAAGGAATTACTTCTTTATTGATACATCCCAGGGTTTTTAAGTTTTTAAGATAATATAACCCTCTTTGTTTCTTAACAATTCCAATCGTCCTTCCTGTGGCAATATCCTGAAAAAGCAAAATGAAAGGGAAAGAAAGTTACAAAACAATTTAGTTCATGATTGAGTTTGCTTACAAAAACAAGATTATTGGAAAGTTATGGAACATTATGGACATCAGTAAGATTAAGAGATGGAAAAAGAGAAATATTGCCACGCCCACTTATTGGGAGTTGAGTCTCATTAACAATAGTAATGTGATTACCAAAAAGAGAAACATAAGATGACAAGTAAGAGGAATAAGGGTCATGTGGTTAGTTGCACTGTCCAAAATCCAAGAATCCTCACATATAGTTTTAGAAACATTAAAGGAAGAATTCAAGTTCTTACCAATCATGGTTAGAGAACAAGTACCAAAAGATGACTTACTAAGAGATTCCATGGGAGCTGTTAATCGTTCAATTTTAGCTCGGAGGGCTGGTATCCCGTCTTCGATAGGCGAAGAAGACAGGTCTTGCTAGATCCTTCAGAGTCTGAAATTGCCTGTTGAGCCTTCTTTGAGCATGGTCCCTTCAATTAAGCCAAATGAATGAGAGCTTTCTCCTTTCCGTGAAGCTTGAAGCATGTCTCCTTGGTGTGCCTAGATTTCTTATAATGAGAGCATCGACGATCCTCCTTGCTTTTGGAGTTAAGTTTCGTATTCCCAAAATTTGATATTTTAAGTTTGAAAGATTTTTCAGAAAATAAGGTAGCACTTTCAAGGAATGGTTCATTCATCATGACCATTTTGCGAGTTTCTTCACCTTGGATGATATAAAAAATCTCAGAAAGAGAGGGAAGTCTCTCCTTGCCAAGAATTTGAGCCCTAACAAAGTCATATTCAAGATTCAATCCTAACAAAAACTTAAAAATTTGAGACCTTGCGACAAATTGAGCTAGAGTGATAGCTACTATTCTCAAGTTTCAAATTTTGATATTGTTCTAATTCAATCCTGAGGCCCTTCAACACCCAATAATAGTCGGCAACTGAGAGAGTACCTTGCTTTGCACTAAATATTTTACTCTCTAATTGTAGCAAGTGGAGATATCTTGCTTCATAGAGTAAGTATTTCCTAAATCTTTCCAAATCTCTCTAGTAGTAGAGTAAAACATGTAATTCCGACTAATCTTTCATAGTCATGGATCCCCACATCCATGTTATGATCCTAGAGTCATCATTGTCCCAAATTTGAAAATTAGACTATCCGGCATCACAACATATCCTTCAATATGATTAAGCCTCCCCCGTACCTTTCAATGTGCATCGAATGAATTGAGCTCATTGAAGATAGTTCCTACCATTGAGATGACTATCTTCAGGTAGATGTGGAAGATCAACATTACTTAATGGAGTGATAGTTGAAGATAAACAACTAGTAGACATGGTGGCAGCGACGGTAGAGACGACAACAGCAACAACAATTGTAGTGACAGCGACAATAGCAGCAAGGACACGTAACTTGAGAGCACTTCGGGCAATCCCAAAAATTTAGAAAACAAAAATGGCTGCACTTCAGGCAACCTAAAAGAATATGCAAATAAGGCAACTAGGATTTGATTATGGAAGCTGAACCCCCAAGGGAGCTTTGATACCAACTAGAAAGAGATAGAAAGGATAGTGAAGAAAAGAAAACTGAAGTTCTATTTCTTGATCAAAACAGTACAAGGATGTGTTATTTATAGAGAATTTAGAAAACTCCCAACTACTCTAGTCTTAATTATAGAAAACTTCTCAACTACCCTAGCAATAATTATTGAGAGCATAACTACTCAAGTAATAATTATAGGCAACTCAAACTATTCTAGTAATAAATTACAACAATTAATAAATATACTTCTTTAAAACTCAACAGTATATATTATTAAGGTAGATGCTAGGGTGACTCTTTCATGTGATCCATTGTGAATCAGTGAAATTAACCTGGCACTGAGGGCTTTTATTGATTGTTATAAACATTTATTTTATATTAAAATGACATTTTTACCTTCTAAATAAAAATAGGCAACCCTAGAGTAGATGACAAATCGGTAGAGTGTCACAACCACTAGCAACAAAGATGGCAAAACAATTTTGAAAATAGACAAAAGTTTAAGTTGGTTACAATTGGAGTGACAAAGATCTCAAGGTTGTGTTGGTAGTAACGGACACATTCGTTTTATGTTTCTTTTTAATTTTGGGGGACATATTTTTTGGTTGTGTTAGTGGGATGAAGATGGGAAGTTGCCGGAAGGGATGAGAGGGAGTGTACAATGCCTTTTCCCATTCTTGAAATTGTAGGGCAAATGTGTACAGTAAAAAATTATAAAAAAAAAATAGAAACTACTCTAACTGATTTAACAGGTTGCACAATTCATCTTTACCTTTCAATTTTTTATGAATAAATCTTAAGGTGAGTGTAAAGTTGTTCACGCTGGAACACATGAAAGGTAGTCCACCCTAGCTTCCGCATATTATTAAAAATAAAATTAAAAAACTGTATATAATACAATATATTTTATTTATTAAGCATTAAATAAACAAAAGGAAATATAATTGCATGCTTGTCTGTTTGTGTCATGTATATAATCTACGTCAGAGATAGTTACCTCATCTACATTTATATGCTGTACTGAATTTATTTTTTATCAGGTCGGTCTGTTGGTTGTGGTTTCACCTTTGATTAGAATACATAATGGAACTGGATTTTCAATGGAACTTCAATTCCAGCGGCTTGAGCCAAAGGAAGATGATTTTGCATCTCTGTTGTTAAGACCTGGGGATTCTATTGATGATTCTATGGCTATGTTTGATGCCATAAACTTCTCTGGGGCAGTAAAGAGGGCTTTAATTTCTTTAAGTGTTGGTATACACTTTCATCTATATGTACTTTTATTGATTTCTATTTCTTTTCATTTCACACAACTTTTCTCATATGCTATTCTCTACTATTCACTCTCAGGTTATAATTATATTTTTCTAATACTATTCTATCTATTCACTACTCTAATGCATTATTTTATTGTATAAAAGTAAAACATGAATATGATATAGTGTATGTGGCTTCTCTTGGTATTGGTAGCTCTTCTATGCTGGTTAATAATGCTGCATTTTCTCTCATTCTCAATTTTGTTATTCAGATATACATAAACTCCAGAAAAGGAATAATTTTTAGCACAAGGGACTCCTCAAGTCATTAGCTTTAGTATCAATTGAAATTATAAATTTAGTGTTGGGAAGGAGGAAAAAAAGGAAAGACATAACACTGATTCTATTATTGGTATGACTGTATGATAATTTTGTACTCTATTATTCTTACTTACACTAATAATTAAGTCAAGTACTATTACTACTAGTACAAGCCAGCCCAAGTCTACTCACAATAACATGTATAGCCTAGTAACCCTAACCTAATATATTTATGCTTTCCTTCAATATATACTTATTAAGCTAAAGCTTGTTACAAGTAGCAAATCCTCCATGAGGAAAGAACTAATCCCTGAAATGGGTAGGCATGCTTGGGTTACTCACACTGGTGATAGTCTGCCAATTTGGCTGTGCATGATGTTCTTTTTCTTGGTAGCATTTTAGGATTTGACCAATCTTAGGGTTGAGAAGCCATTTGCAGTGCCACCAATCTGCTTGGAGCAATTTCATTTGTGGACAGTGGTGATTGATGGTAGCAGAGTTTCCAGAAATAGAATAATGGTGGAACGAAGGCATTGACTAAATGGTTGGTGCAATTATGGAAACCCAAGGCTGACTGGAATAAACATGGCCAAGGTTCCATGTGGAAGCAAGGGTCCCTAAGATTGGGAACCTTGTCACGAACTTGAAAGAGATGGCCAAATTATGTTTTCTAATTTTACAAAGTGGATTAAGCCTAACTCTACAAAACTGACTAGTAAGGTGAAGATTGCTCCACTTGTATATTTTATTTCGAGACTATCTCTACAAATTATTCTAGCTATTGCTAATCAGCCCATGATGATTCAAGCATTTTGTATAAAGATTGGGTTACTCGCCCAGATGATCGGTAGTCTACCTCTGGAGCAGCAATATTTCTTGTTCCTACTTTGATTTCATGGTGGTTTCATAAGAAAACAGTTCTTAGATTCAGTACAGAAATAAAATATCAAAGCCTTGCCTCAGCCACCACCGAAATTTTATGGATTGAAATGCTACTTAGTGAACTTGCTATTCCTCATTATGTTCCTATTCTTTATTGTGATAATCTAAGTGTTGTTAATCTTTCTCATAATCCCATTCTACATGCCAAGACAAAGCACATGGAACTTGATATATTTTTTCTTAGAGAAAAAGTGTTCACCAAGCAACTGATTGTAAAACTTATTCCTGGACATGATTAGTGGGCAGACATTCTTACTAAACCTTTATCTGCTACAAGATTTCTGCTTCTTAGATCCATGCTTGTAGTCTTGATCTACAAATTGTTTCTCACCTACCTTGAGCTTGTGGGAGGGGGTTAAAGATATTTCTATTTTCTGTTATAGTTGAAATAAAATATGCAGAATAGAGAACTGTGTTGGAACAGTCTCTCACTGGTTTTATTTATATATATGTATCATGTACAATCAATGAGGGGGAAGAGTAATTAACAAGTAAGGGTACACCTAGGAGTAGATATAGATAGGTACACAAAAAAACAGCTTTTTAATTATTTCTATTCTACACCTATTCTAACAGTTATATTAGTTGTAATTATGTTAGAGATTTTTCTCCTTTTCTTTTTATTGTCAGTTGTAACTGACTGTTCAGTTTTTCTGTTTTCAGTTGTAAGTGAAATGATTACTCAGTTACAATAGAACTACCTACTTCTTTAGTAATTCTTTGATCTATATATAGGATTCTATAACAGAATTACTTACTCTTGAGAATGTACATATTCAATAAGTATCAATATAATTTTCTTTCAATTAAAAAACAGAAAAAGAACTTACAAAGTTGGCTTAGCCTAATTTGATCCTATAAAATCTGCTTGTAAGGTGAGGATATTTTTGTGCTATCTCTAGTTGATGTAGGACTTGGGTTTTTCGAATATATAATTTTGGTGATTATGGATGTTGCTTATAGATCATATATATAGAGACTAACCTAATTAAGGAATTGCAAGAGAATATGTAGTACAAACCAAGTCTAATCAAATTTGTCCTAATTATGGAAATAAATCTCTAATTATTGTATTTATACTACACAACTTGCTCTTTTGTAGTCTTGTTTTTAGATGCATCATCAATAGGTTAAGTTGAATACCATTTTATGTCTTTTCATTTTTTATTTTTTTATTTTTTCTTGATAAATATGTTTTCTCAGAAGGACTTATCATTATTTGTTTTTCTAAGAATTAGTACTATCATTTAACCTTTATCTTGAGATGATGTAGCTTAATGATTAATTTTCAGGTAATTTCTTATTTTCATTTAGACCCCAATTAGCAGAGGAACTGATTAATTCTGTTTCTCCGGAATGGTCGGATTACATTAAAGGTGGAAAAGCTGTTCGTCTATCAGGAATATTTAATAAATTGAACTACAGAATTCGCAAGGCATTATTTGAAAAATCAGTCAAGTGTTCCTTTAGCACATCACATTGCACCCTTAAGTCTGAGGGGTTGAGTGTTGCCAATATGCATTTTCTCATTCAAACAGTTGCTACGGATATCCCTGTTGCACCTGAAAAGTCTGCTGCTGTGTTTGAAAATGAGAATCCAACAATTTCATTGCTAGAGCAGAAAGAAATTTATCTTCTTCCTACTGTACGGATGACCAATTTGTTGCATTCTGAGATAGATGTCATTCTAAGTGAAACAGGTATAGAAATGAATGTTTTCATAAATGTATTATTTTTAATTCTGTATTAATGTTTAATGTTAACTATGGTGAAGATCAGTCAAATCTGGTTGAATATGACAAAATTGGGAAGCAGGCAGTCATATCATGTGGTTCAACAGTTGACTTTTATGCCAATCCAGAAGCTATATACTTCACTGTGACTCTAACTTCTTCTAATTCAAGTTCCAAGCCTGTAAATAGTGGCGACTGTATGAAGAAGTTTCTGAAGCAGAACAATGATGTCCAGCATCTGGATATAAATTTGGACTTTGATGGAGGAAAGTTCTTTGCAACTTTGAGATTCTACCGTGGAAACAGGGGTGTACTGGAGGTTGTTCTGCTAGCCTTTGCTTTC
Organism: Macrotyloma uniflorum; assembly: GCA_016859785.1. Lineage (NCBI taxonomy): Eukaryota > Viridiplantae > Streptophyta > Magnoliopsida > Fabales > Fabaceae > Macrotyloma > Macrotyloma uniflorum. Next base: position 4,129,829 of record BDMB01000003.1, read on the forward strand.
ATTCTGTTGAATTTATATATATATATATATATATATATATATATATATATATATATATATATCAGTAACGCTAGTTTCTTATGACTCCATGGAGTTGCTTTCAGGTTGTCATTTTTACATCCTATTGCATTAAGAATGATACAGACTTTCGAATTTTTGTTCTTGAAACTAAAAGATCCCCTTTATCCAGGTGATTCCCACCCTTTTAGACAAATTAACAGAACCATTGATAGCATCTTTATTGATTCTTCACATATTGTTTGGCTCTCCATGTACAGAATTGAATTAGAGAATTTAAGTCTGAGCATTCCTTCAGAGCTAGGCTTATGTTTGCCACCAAAGTCAACTAGTTCATGGTTCTTGAAGTAAGATGAGTTACTATCTGTCACTTGATGGTTTAATATGTTAAGAGATGCTACCTAGATTTTCCTGTTTTATTATGTTCTTTCTGTTTCCTGTGTCTTATTGTTCTCTCTGTTTCTAGATCTGAAAGAGTGCTACTGAAGTTGCTGGAGGACCATACATCTGAGGCACTGCTTGACTTTAGTTCTTTATCAGGCCTTGCAGAAATAAGCTTTAAAAAAGAAGAGGGATCTGGGGTTAAATCTGTAACAAAACTTGGAATTTCTACAGGTCCTTCTTCAAGAGAAATTGTTGTGCCATCACAAATGGTGACTTTGGTTCCACGGTATGTTATTTGCAATGAATCTGAAGAATGTATCACTGTTCGCCAATGCTATTTTCAGGTATGCATTATATATGTACCTGTTTATATTTTCGCTTGTATCTCTCTGTCTTCAGTAAGTGATTTAGCTGTCTTCAAGGATGAGGTGGCAGGTGTTATTGCCATTAGCAGCAAACAGCGAATGCCACTCCAGCTGAAAGAAGGACTTAAAGAGACGAGAGAGTTCAGTGTATTTGAGCATTTTATTAGAAAGCACAGAAGTTCCAGTGACAATACCTTATTATATATTCAGATTCAATTAAGTGAGGCTGGACTGGGATGGTCTGGGCCAGTATGCATAGCCTCACTAGGACATTTTTTCCTGAAATTCAGAAAACAGACTAACGAAGTTACAATACCAGACAACAGAATGACACAATTTGCAGCTGTGCATGTGGTGGAAGAAGGTTCTACTCTTGTTTCAAGGTTCTACAGGCCCCCAAATATGGGTCTACCTTATCGAATTGAGAATTATTTGCATAATCTATCAATAACTTACTATCAAAAGGTGCATAATAATTCTGTCTGTTTTATATATTCGTTTGCTCATTTGACCTTATTTCCATCACATCATCTGAGAAATTTCCAGGGTTTGTTGGAACCAGAGATTCTTGGACCTGCATGCAGTGTTGATTATGTCTGGGATGATTTAACCCTTCCTCGAAGATTGGTTATCCACATCAATGGTTGTCATTTCAACCTTGTTATAGACTGTTTAAGCTAATGATTCCTTGTATAACTAATGCTGGAGTGGTCCTTATTATTGGGAAAGTTAAAATTTAGTAAAGCTTGGTAATAGAAGTTCAAAATAATGAATATCAACCACTTCAATGATTAAGTCTGCTTGATATTATTATCTTAAAATTTTGGTTTGGACCTAAACCAATCCCACAAAAATGAATCTTAAGATGAGGATAGCCTGAACATTACTAGCTCTACTTAAATCATATCTCCAGTTAATGTGGGAATAAACTACCACCCCTGAGGTTGCAATTAAGGCAAACCTCAAAGAGACCGCAAGTAATGTGGGATAGGGTTGACCACAACTAAGACAATTTTCTAACATAGTTCTTTAGCCACTAAAGTGTTTAATGTTCCTACATCGTTTGTTAGTTTAGCCATGATTACCTCTTAAAATTTGGATTTTGGGTTTGTTGAGATAAATGATAAATGATTATATGTATATACATATAAGAAAAATATAAGGAGATGGGCCTAAGCGCCCTTCATCTAACACTCTTCCTCAAACTAGTACACATAAATCATATGTACCATGCTTGTTACAAATATAATCAATTCTAGGTCCCCACAATGATTTAATAAAAACATTTGCCAATTGATCGCTAGAGTTAACATACTAACTCTTGATATCACTAGATACAATCTTTTGTTAGATAAAGTGAGTATCAATATCAATATGTTTGATCCTCTCATGAAAAACAAGGTTCGAGGCAATATGAAAGGCAACTTGATTGTCACATAAGACTATCATTTGTGTGACCTTCCAAATCTCAATTCTTTCAACAACTGTTTGAGCCAAATATGCTCACTAGTGGCAGAGGTCATTGTTCTATATTTTGCTTCTTACTTTTCCAAAAGATCAAATTGTCGCTAATGAAGACACAATATCTGGAGGTGGATCTCTTGTCAAAAGAGAAACCACTCCAATCTGCATCTGAGTAACCCACAATTTTATTGTATCCATGTAGCAAACCTTTTCTAAGGGAATTGTTAATATACTTCAGTATACAAATGACAACATTCTAATATTCTACACATGGAGAATTAAGAAATTGACTTACCACACTTACTGCAAAGGATGTTAGGGCGGTAATTGTGAGATATTCAATTTTCAGACCAATTGTTTGTACTTTTTAGAATTTGAGAGTGACTCCCCTTGTTTAGGTAAGAGTTTGGCATTGGGATTTATGGGTGTGTTAATGAACTTTGAATTAGTTAGTCCAATTTCCTCTAAAATATCTAATGCATATTTTCTTTCATAAATAACAATTACATTGTTGAATTGTGCTACCTAAATCCCCAAGAAATACCTGAGTTTGTCAAGGTCTTTAGTTTAAAAATGACAACAAAGGTATTGTTTTATCTATGAAATGTCATGGTAATCAATTCGTATAACTACAATATTATCAACACACTACCAGATAGATACACTCAGCAGTTAAGTTATGATAAAACACCAAATGATCAACCTGACTTCAAGTCATACCAAATTGTTGGACAATGACACTGAATCTGCCAAACCATGCTCTAGGAGACTACTTGAGACCATATAAAGATTTGTAAAGACAACATATCAATTTGGAAGACTCCCCTTGAACAACAAAACCTGGAAATTGCTCCATATAAATTTCCTCTAAGTCACCATGAAAAACATTTTTGACATCCAATTGATAAAGGGGTCAGTGAAGAAGAGTTGCCATGTCTATGAATAAACGAATAAAGGCTATCTTGGCAACTTAAGAGAAGGTGTCACCATAATCCAACCTGAAAATTTGAGTGTAAACTTTGGCCACCAAGCAAGCTTTGAGACAATTAATAGTGCTATCAGGGCTAACTTTGACAGCAAACATGTATTGACAACCAACAATAGATTTGCTAGGGGGCAAAAGAACAAGATCCCAAGTTTCATTATTTTGAAGAGCACATAGTTCATCAAGCATGGATTGACACCAACCAGGATGGGTTATGGTAGCACCTGCAGTTTTAGAAATAAATATAGAGGAAATAGAAGAGAGACATGTATAAAAGGTTGGAGACCACCTGTCATAGCTCATAGCAATATAATGAGAAGGATTATGAATAGACGGTATACCTTTACGAAAAGTAATGGGAAGATCAAACTCAAGTGATGGAGTTAGAGGGGATGGAGGAGTTGGTGCCAAATAGTCTGGAGGTGGATTGGGGGAACGTTAGGATTGAAGACTCAAATGATTAAAAACTTAGGACATTTATCTTATGTTCTGATGTTATATAAGTCTTAGAACTTGAGCTTATATGGTTGTTTGTAATTAATTTTTGCATTTCAGTTATCTTTATGCATTTTCTTTTTATTCATATATATTTATTGTGTTTTTTATATGTATATATTATATTTCATTTTTGTCCTCAATGTTTCAGTCATAACCCGTTATGATATTCGATATATATTTATAAAGGACATTTTGGCTTCAAATCCCGTTATTTGATATCAATAACACTGATGGACACACTACATTCTTTTTCTATTTTTTATTTGATCAAAATTATTAGTTTCATCCTTAATGATAATTGATTTTAAGTTGAAATATAACAATAGGAAGAGCAACTTAAGTGTCACAAATTAGCTTGGTGTATCAAGTGTCTCGTAGCTATAAGAAGTTACCTAAGTCATGTAATTTCATATGCAATTATTTCCATGACAAGGTATTTAGTGTTAGTGCTAGATCTTATAATTATATTTTGCCTTTATCTTTTGCTTGAGATCAAATTCTCTCCCATAAGAACACAATAGTTAGAGGTGGACTTCCTATCTAATAGTGATCAAGTGTAATCAACATTGGAGTAACATACAATTTTGACTTTGCCTTTGTCTTCATATCATAGTTTATGACCTAGTGCATTCTTGATATATCTGAGAACGTGTATGACAACATTCAAATAGTTATTAAAAGGAGCATTTAGTAATTGACTTGCCACGTTTGTTTCTAACGTGATGTCTAGCTTACTTATAGTAAGGTAATCAAGTCTACCAACAACTCAATGATTTATTCCTTGTTCCTCCAAATGAAGCTCACTGGAGTCCACAGGAGAGTGTCATTGAAGCAATAGTAAAGCATATCAATCTTAGTGAGAATATCCCTAACATATTTTTTGTAAGAAATGGCAATGCTAAAGGCAAATTGAGCAACCTCAATACCTAAATATAATTTGAGTAGACCTATCCTTCTTCTAAAGCTGATTGTGAAGGTGGGATTTGATTCAATGGGTACAATTGGAGTCCTGATAATGTCCACATAAACAACAATATAAATGCATAGGGAAAAGATAGAGTGATCACACACATGCTAATTTATTTATAATCCGAGAATAATTAAATGATATAATTATTAAGAACCCCTAAATAATAGCTATACAATATTTCTAACATTTTCTAGTTGCAAAAAGATAACATTATGTTATAAAATACTATCTTTAACAATATGATTGCATTGTTTTGTTGTATTGTTAAACCCTCTCTTGTTTGAGTATGAAGTGGTATCAAAGGGTTTATGTTAAAATCTAATAGCATTGTTTGATTTTTTTGTTGTAGATAGCCACCAGTTACGAGAGATTAAGTTGGATAAGGTGCAAGCATGGAAACCTTTTTGCAAACAAAGGGTATTGGCTCCCCGATTGCGTTTGGACAAAAGGTCAAGAGATCAGATGACAAGTTTCAGTCAGCATAATGGCCATGAAATGGAAAAAGTAGGGTATGAAATATATGCAGAGGGTTCAACCCGAGTATTGCGAATTTGTGAGGTCTCTAATAGTTTTAAGAGAGATACATCTCTTGATTTGTGTGCAAAAATTCAGTTGAGAGTTTCTCAGTTTGCAATTCACCTGCTTGAACATGTAAAACAGGTATTATTGCTTCTATTAGGTGTTTTAATCTGTCAACATCTACTATATGTTGATTGTCACTGAAATTGTACTTTCCATGTTTAATATTTATGTTATTGTGTGAACATAATTTAGTTTTGGAACGAAAAGCATATATTCCATCTTGATGGCTATCATGTCATACTTAATGTTTCAAAGTATGTAATTTGTATGATCTCGAGTCCATCCAAAGAGAGAAAATACAAATCAAAAGGGGTTTCTTACATATATCTATAATTATGGATTTTATATGGATAATATTGTAGTCAATTACAAATATTGACAAAAGTATATTGGTTAAGTTTGTGTCGTGAAATATTTTCCTTGGAAAAGGAATTAGATTTTTCTTGTTTACAGCCTTTTTCCTCAGTTTTAACTTCAGCCTTTTCTTCTGAAACATTTGCACTCTTGCTAATTTCTACTGATTTTGCTAATCTTTTGCTTTGAAGGAGGAAGAAAACAATGAGTGCAAAGATTTTACTCCAATTGTGATTGCAAAGCTTGGGAATCTGCACATGATTACTGTTTCTAATAATAATCAAACATATAACCAATTCAGTTTACAGGTAATGTCATTGAAATACTTTATCCAACTTCTTAACCAACTTGTACTATTTAATTCACCTTTTCTTGTTCATACCAAGTCTCAGGACATATATCAGTCAAGGAATTTATTGAGATTATCCTATTTATTATTGATCCAGTACATGAATTTGGAGCTTAAGTGGAATGGAGCTCCTTTTGCATCAATGCTTCGCAGACATCAATTAGATTACAGTGACTCAAATGATAGTGTACTCAAGATTGTTTTTGTTCTACTTACGTCGTGTTCCAATGTAAAGCAATTTAGTTACTCATCCATTTTTCTTCAGGTACAGCTGAACTCTAGTTTTTTCTCCATCCGAGCCCCCTCCTTTCTAGAATTTTTTTTTCTTACTTTTAAGATTTTTAAATTATTAGTAGCCAAGAATATTCAATTTTAAGGAATTAATTCAATAACTCCATATGTGAACTGGTATTATTCCTACATGATTTGACTTACTGTTCTGTGTAGCCAATTGATTTGAATCTTGATGAGGAGACATTGATGAAAATTGCGTCATTTTGGAGAACTTCTCTTAATGACTCTGAGAGTCAGCGATTTTACTTTGATCATTTTGAAATCCATCCGATAAAGGTTTGCTTCTTCATTAATGTCTATCTTTCCTTCAATTTGAATGTTTTGAATTAATTTATATTTTTGAATCTGTTTTGTATTTGGTAGATCATTGCAAGCTTTATCCCTGGGGAATCACGTTCAAGTTACAACTCAACGCAGGAGGCTCTGAGATCCTTAATTCATAGTGTGATTAAGGTTGTTTAACATTTCTTCAGTGGCCTTCTTCTCTTAAACATGATATATACTGGTGTACTTAGTCATGCTAAATCCTTATTTATCTCCACAGGTGCCTCCCATAAAAAATATGGTAGTAGAATTGAATGGGGTCCTAATTACCCATGTTTTGATAACAATACGTGAATTATTTATTAAATGTGCACAACATTATTCATGGTAAGCCTATGACATACTCTCTTTTCAATTTTGTATTGAAGTCATGACTCAAAATTGAAGAGTTTCTCCAGGTATACGATGAGGGCCATATATATTGCTAAAGGAAGCCCTTTGCTTCCCCCAGATTTTGTTTCTATTTTCGATGACATGGCTTCATCATCTCTTGATGTTTTCTTTGATCCCTCTCGTGGGTTGGCAAATCTTCCTGGACTCACCTTAGGTATATGATATGCTCTATTACGTTCCTGTATGCTCCACTTATATTTTCTATTAAGAGCCTAGAAATAGATTTTGATTTTTCAGTAAAAGATTGAAAAGAAAAGTGAAAAAATACTTTTGAATTTTTAATTAAATTAGAAAACAGACACCAAGCGTATTCTCTACTATGGTCTTCTTCTTGAACTTGCTGCTTTTTCTTCTTCCCTTACTCCCAAAGCTTTACCCAATTTGGTCTCTTGGTGGTCCAAGAATCAACAAGTGGTTATTAAGTAAAGTGTAGATGTGGAATATCATAGCTCAGGTCAAGCAACTGCGGAAATCTTTGGACAATGACTCTCCTTTTTGGTTCCCATCATCTACTGTGACAACTAGAATATTGTCTCCATTGCCCACAATCACATTCTTCATGCCTTACTAAACACATTGAAATTGACCTCTATTTTGTCAAGAAAAAGTGATGAAGAATCAACTTACTTTTTTTGCACATTCCTACTCTAGATTAATTGACTGATCTGCTAACTAAACCTATCTCTTGAACACAATTTCAGTTTCTTAGAGACAAACTCCATGGGGCTGAGTTTTCTCAACGTCACTCTCTGTGAGGGTTGGGGTTGGGGGTGCTTTATTCTTAAAAGTTGAATTTAGGCCTAACTTAATTCTGTAAAACAAGGTTTGTATCCACTTATATATTATATTTTATTATATATCTATTCGATATAGGATCTCCAAAATTTATTTATAATCAAATAATGAACAAGATCCCTAATTTCCATCTGAACAAATTGTTGAAAGAGTTTTATTCCCTAATAATCTTGTTGTATGGTTGTAATTAGGGACAGGAAGAGCAACAAGACTCTGCTCACAAAATTGCTTATTTCTTGGTTACTCCATTGCACACAATGGATATAAATGTCTTACACTTATTACAAAATTAATCATTTCCAAGGATGTTAATCTTCAATGAGTCCCACTACCGAAACTTAATTTCCTCCTTCTACCATTCCATTCATGCGACTTCCCTCATGCTCTATCTCATTAATCCCACCAAAGTCCTCACAAATCATTGAACCTCTGTCCAATGTTCCTATCCTCAATGTCTCATCATCTTCATGTCCAATAGATCACTCCTCTCATTCATGCTCTAGTGTCAATACTCCACCAGATAACCCTCATCTCCATGCCCCCAAAACATTCATCCCATGCAAACTAGATCAAAATCTAGTATTGTTATGCCTTATGTCCATCCCCACTCTTTTATCCATGTGGAACCAAAGATTGGCAAACAAGCCTTACAAGACCCCAACTAGCTTGATGCCATGAAAGGTGAATTTAGTACTCTTCAATTTAATAACACTTAGACTCTTGTTCTTCACTCTAACAGGACATCCATTGGTTACTCTGTTAAGATAAATGATAAAGAGGTATAACCTGAATACCTTATGTGTGTAGAACACAAAGGGTTAAATGTATATAAATAGAAGAAAAATACAAAAAGATGAGCCTAAGCCCATTACATCTAACACTCCCCCTTAAGCTGGTGTATATAAATCTTATGCACCAAGCTTGATTTATATAATAAATTCTAGGTCCTCACAATGATTTGGTGAAAATATCTACTAGGCGATCATTAGAGTTAACAAATTGAGTCTTGATGTCTTCAAATACAATTTTTTTTTTGGATAAAGTAACAATCAATCTCAATATGTTTGGTTCTTTCATGAAGATTGGGTTTGAGGCAGTATGATGGAAGCTTGATTGTCACATTTAAGTGACATTAGTGGGGTTGTGTTCGCCTTGACAGGGTGACTTTGATGGTGATGTCAATGGACAAAAGGGCGAAGCTAGACAACGATGGCATTGGTGAAGAAGGATGCCATAAATCAGAATGAGACATTATTTCTGAAAAAAATTTGCATTGGTGAATAGTGAATCCACTAGGAAGGTAAGGATCTGACCTAAGCTCTAGATATCAAAGTGACAGGATTCAAAAAATACAATCATTCTTTGTTTCCAATAGTCAAACTTCACACTTTTGAATAGAGGTCTATTCACAGTTTGCCCTTCGTTCTCCATTGCCTTGTAGGATCTTTCCTCTTATTCTGCAAATAACTAATCCTAAGATGCTAGTTCTGGTACCAATTGAAGAAGCATGTTGACTCTAGAAGGGAGGTTGAATACAGTCAAGACACTTCTTCATGTAGAGCACATAGGGTTGCAAATCTCTAATGATAAAGAAGCATAGACTAAATCTCTAATGTATATAAATAGAAGAAAAATACAAAGAGATGGACTTAAACTCAATACATCTAACGGTTGCAAATGGGTTTTCTTTGTGAAAGAAAATGTTCATGGTTCTTTGAATAAATATAAGACATGCCTTGTTGTAAAGGGTATTACTTAACAATATGGTTTTGATTTCACAACCTGCCACTATATAGGCTACGTCTATACTCTTGCTAGTTAATGCGATCAATTTCTTCTTTTTACCAAATTATATTTTTAAATCTTTTCTCTGAACCATTAACATTCATGGTCAAGGAATATTTGCAAAAAGGCTTACTGAGAAAATGACTCAAGGACTGGAAGGATTACCCTTTCCTTCAGCCATTATGAAGAATGGCCTATTCTAAACTCGTGCCTATTTTCAACACTCACTTATTTCTCAATTAAATTTTTTATAATTCATGCAAACTGATAGTGTTGTCTACTGTTTTGAATGGCATCAGAACAAAAACTCTCACGTTTCTACTTACTATTTGTAGTTTCTATTTGGTTTTCTATTTAACAGGTACTTTTAAAATTATAAGTAAATGTATCAAAGGTAAAGGTTTTTCAGGGACAAAACGGTACTTCGGTGATTTAGGGAAAACTGTAAGTTCTTAGCTTTATGTTGTCAATTTTTTCATTGAATTACAAATGTGATTATGGAGTATCGTCATATTAATCAATTCACAACTGCTCAGCAGTTGAGGTCAGCAGGCACCAATGTAGCTTTTGCAGCAGTAGCTGAAATATCAGACTCTGTTCTGAGAGGTGCAGAGGCAAACGGTTTCAATGGATTGGTAAAGAATTACCACGTGTTTGTTAATCCAGTTACTATCATTTTAGCAGAGACTTATTCTCTATTGAATTATGATGTGTTTAATATTTCATTTTTGACATTTAATTTTCAAGATGAGTGGCTTTCACCAAGGAATTCTAAAATTGGCTATGGAGCCATCAGTTCTAGGAACTGCATTGATGGAAGGTGGTCCAGATAGAAAAATATTGCTTGATCGAAGTCCAGGAGTTGACGAGGTGTTAAATAATAACTTGTTACACCTGCAATGTTTGAATACTAATAGGATGAGTTGAAAATCTCTGTATTTTATTGTCTTGGGTTGTATGTTCATTTCAAGGAATATCTCTTTCTTAATTTCCTTTGTTTTTAAACAAAAGTCTTTCAAATTTTAGGTTGAAGGAATGCATGCATATTGTTCGAAATCACCTTAATTGTGGTGGTGACGACTAACTTTCTCTAGAGTTGCATTAACTATAGTCTCAAGGGTGGTGATTTAATCCTAAATTGACTAGAGTTATGGCTTAAATAGAACTTATAAAGTGTGGGCGATCCTCAGCTTACAAATCGGTTTGTAAAATTTAGTTAGGTTCTAACTCTAAATTCTAAGATGATATTAAAGTCAATCTTAAATCAATTGTTGGGTCCACGCCCCAAGCCAGTCACCCCTAGTTTACCTTAGTCGAGGCCACTTTAGGGATTGCCTTAATCTCAATCTTAAGAGTTGTGGTTTAGTTCTAGATTAACTGGAGATGTGGTTTAAATAGAGAGTATAAAGTTAGGGCAATCAACGTTTTACTGGCCGGTTTTATCATATTGCTAAAGCCCTAAGTCCAAATTCTGAGACATGTATCAAATATATGATCTGGTAGTGGAGCTAAGAGAATTAAAATTTTTGTGGTTTTACAATAATTGAATGAAACAGAACTGAATATTATTTCTGAATAAATGAAACTGCGCACAGCATTGTATTATTAGACTAAACCAAATAATTACTTCCCTAAAACATTTCTATGGTCATTAATGTTCTGTTCTATTAGGAAAAGTCGTTACAATAATAACAAATCCAACCAGTGTGGGACTGTTATACACAGTACATAAATGAGTTTTACAATATTAATTTGAAACCTATTCCAGGGAAGTTAGCTATGGAGGATATTAACCGTCAGTGAATATGAAAATATCCGATAGTATATTGATATATATGTTATAATATCCTATCCTTTGACGAACTTTATCTAATTCTTAGCGATCTTAGCTTTAGGAATTTATTTGCTCTTAATATTAAGAGTCTAGAATTAGTATAAATAAGGGTTAGTGCTTCATTTTTACATCTCATTGAAATGCATCACATCATTTCTTGTGATCTGCCCCTAGTTTTTGTCCCAGAGCTCTGATCTTCAATGCAATATTTATAGCATATATCTGTTAAATTCTTCCTTAATAGCCTACATCTATCAAATTCTTCCATCTTTAATTTTTTGAAAATCTTGATTTGGTTATTAGTTGCTAATTGGATATGTGGTCTCGTTCAGTTATACATTGAAGGATATATCCAAGCCATGCTGGATACAGTTTATAGACAAGAATACCTTAGAGTCAGAGTTATTGACAATCAGGTAATAAATTGCATATACCTAGATTATCTTTCAAGTGTAACTATATCTGGAAAAATTGCATTGCACGCCTTAGCACATACTTTCGAATGAAATCTTAAGTACGGAACCTTGCTTCGAGATTGGTGTTCACAACTTTGCATGCATGTTATGCATTGAGGTGATTGATTTGATTTTAATACTGGAGAAGATACAAATTTGAAAATCATTAAACAAAATATCCTAAAGTAAGCATGAAGGACATCTTATTAAGGAGTGTTGATTCTGATCTGCATAGTGATTGAGCTCCTTTGTGCATTGCAGCTATCGAGTTTTGTTTTGATTCTTCTTTGTAATTTTCTGTTAGTTTTCTGGTGGATGACCTGTATCTTTATAATTATTTGCTTTCATAATGAATTTTTTTCTATACATAAATTATTAACCTTTGCCCTTTATTGTGGTTGTGATGGACTCATATACCTGTTAAGGTTATCCTGAAAAACCTACCTCCAAATCATTCTCTTATCAATGAGATAACAGATCGTGTTAAGGAGTTCCTTGTGAGCAAGGCATTACTTAAAGGAGATCCCTCAACCACATCCCGCTCTTTAAGCCGTCTTCGTCGAGAAAGTGTAAGTTCTATTCTAGCGAGCATTTCTCATTTATCTCACTGTTTCATCTTTTTCTTCTTTATTTGGTATTTCCATTTCCTACTTATCATATTTTGTCGCCGAGTAACTTTAAATGATTATAATGACGACTCACCTATGTTTTCTACTTTCATTTAAAATATCCCGGTCTTTTTACATGGGTTTACATATTAATGATCTCGTGCTAAATAGCTTCCCAGACTAATACTTATCTGCATACCTGGAATGCACTAGTTTAATTGTCATATATGACGTTACCGTTCTAAGTTTATTTAGCATTGAGTGCATGACTTGTTTCTGAAAGGAAAATCTGCATACTCTTGATATACAATCATTAATGGCATAAATTGCTAATACTTTTGCTACTTACATGTAAAGTTCAACATTCGGGGTTTTATTTGTGTCAGGAATGGAGAATAGGACCGACAGTCTTGACATTGTGCGAACATCTTTTTGTAAGCTTTGCAATACGCATATTGCGAAGGCGGGCTAACAAGTTTATATTCAGCATAAACTGGGGAAAGAAGTTCAAGGTTGGCAGTCATGCAGATGTGCCAGAGAACTCTAGTCAAAAGGTGCAGAAAGTGAGTTTCATTCGAAAATGGGGCATTGGCAAATTTGTTTTGTCTGGTTTGTTGGCATATATTGATGGACGTCTATGTCGTGGAATTCCCAATCCTGTAGCACGGAGAGTAGTTAGTGGTTTTCTGTTGAGTTATATTGATAAAAATGATTGATAAATTCTACTATTCTCAATGCATACGTTCGCAGAATAAATAAAGATAAAAGTCCCGTTTGTGCCTTAATATGCCGAAACAAACTCAGCTTTTGTGCGTGAGAATATCTGTGACATGCTCGCGTAACTTCACATTCAAAACCCTATCTGTCAATTAAGTAAATATCAAGAATGTGTTTAGAATAACAACGAAAGTTATATTATTTTAATAGTCCATTATAATTGACTATTATTATAATTAAATTAAAATTAAAAAATTTATTGGATAACTTTATGCAAAAGTGAATTCAAGATGATTAATTTTGTTTAAATGTAAATAAAAATCAATATTCATATAAAAAGATATGGATAAAGTTGGAAAAAAAGTTATTAAAACATAATCATGCTATAAATTTTCAAATACAAGAAAACATCTTTTTTTTTTCTTCTTAAAAACACTATTTTTACAAATAACTTTTTTCTTATAAAAAAATACATACAATCTTAAAATTTCTAGTGTTCTAAACGTTGAACCCCCGGTTAGTGTTTCAAAATTTTGCTTGATTCGATCAAACTAGTTGGATTGGGAGTTGGGAACACAATTAAATTGATTCATTCATTTTTAGATTGAATACCTAGTTGTCACGTAATTAAATCGACTACAAATTTGAATTAGGCTAGTTAATTTTGTGGCATGCACAATCTACAGTACATCTGTTGGATGTCCATTGTTTTTATTTTATAAACAAATTTCAAAAATAAATTCATCCAAGAATCAAGTATTTGTCTTCAGACAAACTTCCTAATGTTAATGTGATTGAGTTGTAACAAATACCCGTTATATGATTGAAATATAATATATACAATTAATATATATATTCTAACATTTATATTGAATAAGATTCATTTTATCAATAATATAATATTTTGAAAATATTATTTTTTAACCATCAAGCAATATTATTAAATTTAAATTTATTATCTTTTAGAATAAGGTTAATATGGACTAATTTTATAAATAATTTATGATGAACAGCTTTATATTTTTTTTATGTAATTATATGATTGTCCTTTTATATTTTTCTCATTATATTTATACTTTTATAACTCTCTTTTTTTTTTTTTTTTTCAGTTTCACCTCTTATTCACAATATTATTCACTTTTAATCTTTTTAGTTGATATATTAACTATAATTGTCATTAGTAGTTTTGGTTTTGTGTTTAGTACTACCATAACATATGATAAGTACATTCATCACTAACTTCTTTATTGTAATTAAAATTTAAAGAGATATTGAATGAGAAAAAACAATATATGTCCTTAACTATCAAAGTGATCACACCTGTAATATGTATTAGATCTTGATAGTAATGCACTAATATACACTTGTGACATTTTTATGACAATAACACATTTAACCAATTTATGGTATCTCTTCCTAAATAAGAATAATATTTAATCGATTTAGGGTAACAATTACCTAATCACTCATTCTTAAATATAAAGGTTATTATTCGATTATTATATATATTTATACTAAAAATATTATACTTATATATTCAAATACTATATCTTTATTGAATAAGTTAAAATTCTTAAACAAATATTTTGTTATTAATTAAATATTTTATATCATTATAAAAGACTCTCTTTAAATATAGAAACACAACTAATTCTAAATATTTTAACTTAAAACATTAGAATTTGAGAACCTTAAATGTTTTTTATGGAACAATCACCTCTCTAAGTAGATGATGGAGAATATATAAATACAGTATTGTAGTTAAAAAGTTATACCAAGAATGAAAGGAGGACCTCCTCAATTATTTTTAACAATGGTTAGATGAAAGTGGTAGAGCTAGTATCATAAAAAAGATATTTTTAACATAGGTTAGATTAAATTATTTTTAGTAATGTTGAGATGAAAGTAGCAGAAGCAGTGGTAGTGTCATAAGAAAAGAGGTTTTCAATATAAGTTAAGTTAAATTATATTTATAGACATCACATGAAGAAAGCGATCAAATCAATATTTTGGTGTTACTCCAATATCATGATAAAGTATATCTAAACTCTACAAGTATCATAAAATTATATTCAAACACAATAAATACGAAGCGAATATGGAAGAAAATATTTATTCACAAATTTTAATAGAATGGATGCTACTATAGGTATGATAATACTCATTTTATCCTATTCAAGAAATTAATTTATTATATACACTAATTTTAAAATATTTTATATAAACGGTTTATTATATATGCATTTTCTCTATATCAAAATAATGATTATATATTTAGATAGTTTTTGTGTTTGGATTATTTGATGGGGGAATTTGAATTTTTTAAAGGAAATTTCTTTGTTAAAGTAGACGTCATATTGAAATAAAAAATGTATCAAATCTGAATTACAAATCCTCATTTAGAATTAAAATTAAAAGAAAAATGCTAGGAAAATTTTTTTAAGAAAAAATTATATAGTGTATAATAATTTTTTTATTATTTCTTTCAATAGATTGAAATTGTTATTTTTCTTCATATAGTTATTTCAATTTCAAATGTGACATTTATATAAAGGTATTGTTATATTTGTTTGATTTATGTTTATTGAAGTTAAAATAGAATAAGAATTTTATTTTATAATAAAATTTTGTCTTATAAATCCATTTATAAAGTTAAGTGTTTTATTTCTTTAATAATTTTGATTTACATTATATTTATAAATAAATATTAAATAAAAATTATAACCAATAATATAAGATTAATTGGATAAAAAATTAACATATCTAAAGATTTAGTAAAACTGTTATTTGTTTAAAATAATAAAATATATATTTTTAATGAAATTACGTATTATTTTTCAATCGAATATATTTATATTTTCATATATTTAAATATATAAATGCTTTATTTATTATTTATTTTCAAATATACAAAATCCTATAATCGACTTGTATGTAATTAAGAAAATGTGTTACATATAATCTCAAAAACATAAAAATAAGTATTTTAAATAATATGAGTGTACGTACATTGACAATTACCATTCTATACTATCAGTATTATCAAGTATAATATAAAAAACTAATTATATTTTCACTCTACATGACTTTTTTTTTTTCATTTTAAAAATAAATTTCCTTTTTTTATATAATTTAATAATACAAATAAAAATTATTCTCTTTAAACAGAGGGTAAATGTCATCCTAAAGTTAGGTTCAGACTTTCATTAGTGGAATATTATTGTCCTTTTTTGTTTTCTGGGTTTCGATATTTTTCTTGTGTTTTCATTTTCTTGCTGCGGTGTTGATGATTAGATTAGTACTGAGTTACAAGGTATGTGACCCCTTTTCCTTATCGCATTATCACTCATATGTCACTTTCTTTAAAGTTCACATCCTACCTCCAAACCTTCATATGCATGATCACTTCATTTTGGCTTTTCATCTTCGCATGCTTTTTACTCTTAAGGATGCCACCGGAATTTCATTCACCGGAAACATTGATGCTCACTCTGTACTTGTACTTCCACCGTCTTTGCATTTTCCTTCATCACACCCCTCTAACTAGTTTTGGTAGGATATAACCCTTAAGAATTTATTTATTCTGATCAATTGTCACATATAAGAAGCAGTTCAAATTTTTAATTTCTTAAACAACCAACCAAGTAGTATTTAAAATCTATTATGAAATTCATCACTGTAGCTCATTGTTTGCCCTGGTGTTTAGATAAAGTAAGAACAAGTAGCAAGTGAGACAGAAACAAAATAGTCAGGGTTTATTTCAAAACAGCTTATCTATATGTTGTTTATCAATACTATCATTATATTTATGTTCTCTCTTTTTAAAAATAATTAGTGTGCTAACCTTTGTTGTTTCTGGGAAAATGCTAAAATGGGTTGAAGTTTCATATGAATGGTTATCTATGTTACAAATTCTATCACTTACAAACACTGAGAAATAATATAAAAAAATAACTACGCCCGTGCTGTGTTATATACGAAAATATATCCATTGCCGCCTTACATTGTTTTAATAATTAAATTATAGTATTTGATAAATAAATCTACAAACTTTTTTCTGTTCCAAAGCCAATGCATGTTGTCGGTTTTGCAGGAGGAAATGATGAAGCAAAATATCTCTTTACCATAACCAGCCACGTGAGAAAACCAAAATGTGGAATC
The DNA here is from genome assembly GCA_016859785.1 of Macrotyloma uniflorum. Classification (NCBI taxonomy): domain Eukaryota; kingdom Viridiplantae; phylum Streptophyta; class Magnoliopsida; order Fabales; family Fabaceae; genus Macrotyloma; species Macrotyloma uniflorum. The sequence goes on from BDMB01000003.1 coordinate 4,147,164, forward strand.
ATGTACAATTGACACCACACTGTTAAACAGAGACTGCTGAATCTTGAAGGTATCAATCCTTTTGCCACGCCCTTTTTCCCTCTATTACCCCTGTTTTCGTAAAACCACAGGCTGTTGAAACTAAAACCACTTCCCAGTCTCACTATATATGTGAACCTCACTTACCATGAATCCACTCCTATAGCTTCTCATTCTCAAGATAGAGAGAGAGAAAAAAAAAAAATGGAGTTCACGATCTCCAGATCTCAATCAGCTTTCCCAGAGAGAGAGAAGGAGAATGTGGATAACGTAGGGGATAAGCAGCGTGTAACAGAGGGTGTGATATCGAGTCAGCTCCAGTTGAAGTCTTCAAAAGCATGTTCTCAAAGCATGGAGAAACATGCTGTCCTCCGTCGCATACGGCAACATAGGTCCTACAACAGAGCCAAAAACGCTTTGGAGGCTCTGATGGGGACTTCAGAAGCCAACACCGCCACTGGGCATGAACAAAAGTGGCTTCAACTGGGTGACTCTTTCTCTTCTCCATAACTGGAAACACCATCAGCTACTCATCTATACATACCCTCCTACATCACTATTATTATGCTGCTATTCATATATAAGCTATACGTAACCTTGTGAATACCACGTTCTATTCTTATATGCAATATGTATTATATTGTGTGGTTATGTTCCTCCTATTGTAACTACTAAGCTTTGCTTTGCTTTGCAAGTAATTAGGTAAGCCTTCGAAATCTTTGGCTGTATCCAATTCACTTGCAATCAATTCTGCATGTTTTATGCAGCTTTTTTTTGTCTGTGTGAGTGGGTTTTCAGTTTCCGGATGAAACTCTTGAAATAGTACAGGAAAATTTTAAAATAAAAAATAAGGTTTAGGGAATAAATTTGAAGAGGGTAGGAGTATGCGAAAGTAAAAAATTGGTGCAAAGAGTAATTTTGATTATCAGATAAAGATATTGGGCCTATGGACTCGGCTATGTCCCAGATGAAGCTAATCGGGCTTTTAAAATGACTGGGTTAGTGAAAGCTGCTATCTATATTTTTTTTTCTTTTTGTTCTTTGCATCTTTTATCAGTAATTTTTTTACAAATTTATTTATAGAAATCAGTTGTTGAGATTTATTTTTGGAAAATTGTAAGTCAACGTAATATTAAGACTTTTTTTAAGTGTTACAAATCATTTGATATGGTTCTTTATTTTTTTTTAATACATAAGCAGTTAATTAATTTAATATAATATTTTTTTTTCAAAATATAAAAATTAATTAATGTGATATAATATTATATACTAGATATCAAAATAATTATTTTTAATTTTAAATTAATTAAAAACAAAAATAAAAATGATATTAGATACTAAATATTCAAAAGTGATTTTATATTTTAAATAATTAAAAATAAAATAAAATAAGAGTTGAACACATTAATATTGTAAAATATTAATTTATTAATAATTTACTGATCGTTAATGACTAAAATAAAAATCTCTTATAATTTATCACATGTTAGTATCTTGTAAAAAGAATAATGCAATAATTAAAAAAAAAAAAACTAAAGTAAGAACTTTTAACCTAAAAAACTAAACTAAAACAACAAACAAAAGATGAGGGGGAAATTATAATTTATTCAATTTTGAAATAGCTACCTATTTACATATAATTAGGTGGAGGGATAATATTTTTTGCATTCCATTGTAATAAAATCAAGATGTTGAATATGAAAAGAATTAAAAGTAAAGTGTGGAGAAAGAAGCAGAAAGATTTGATATTTTGTAGAAGGGTTGACTAGAAGTCGTTATGGGCATTGAAAATATCTTCAGCTTATCCCAAATATGAGACCTCCAACACACATTTTCTATGTGCCTTATTAAATGTGATGATGTTATTCTACACACTCACACAACCATACCAATTTCAACTAAACCATTTTGAGGGCAATTGAACAGCGTGTATGCATGCAAATAAATACACATTCACACACACACGTCATGAAGAAGATCCATAAAGAAAAGATAAGAAAGAAGAGTCTAACAGTAATTGACCCGTCACAATTAGGAGGGTGATGTGGCTAACCATATTTTGCTTCTTGCTAATTTACATGATTATGATATAATGAAATTTCAATGCATGAACATGCCATGATTGTGGAATGAATATTCTAACTCGTAACAATGCCAAGAAGAAAAAGGCAAAGAGAAATTGAGAAAAGGTGAACACAAAGCCAAGGTAAGTCAAGAGGGGCATTGCTTTTATGAGTAAGACCGAGTAAAAGGTTGATCTTGGTGGACCCAACGAACAATCAAAAACAAGAAAATGACGTCAATTTAGTTTATATACAAATTAGTTTTATTTTATTTCACTTTTTTTCTTCTATTTTATTTTTTAAATCTTCATAATATACCTTATTTTCATAATATATTAGTATTATTTTCTTATTAAGTTTGAATTTTTAACTTTACAATCTACATAATAAATAATCTTATTAAATACTATTACAGTTTACATACAGTATTATATGTAAATTCTTTTTACATCAATATATTCAGAACTTTTGTTTTTTCAATAAAATTTTATGATATTTCTACAAGCTTTTTCTACTGATTGTTGTGAAATTAATACTTAAACTTAATTTTACCTTTCTTCAAAAATATATTTTTGAGATATGAATATATGTTTTTCCTTATCGCTGGGAACTCGGTCACCCTACATAAATAAACAAAATATAGTTGTGAGCTTTATGTTAATAATTATATTATTATAGAATATGCTTTAACAAACATTTTAATAAATAGTTTTAGAAAAAAAATCAAATAAGTTTCTTGATAAGCTAATTATGTATAAGTTAAAAAATAAAACTTTATAGAATTAATACAAAAGAGTTTATACAAATTAATTTATATAAAAATAATTTTAATTTATGGAAAAAATTATTTAATTATATTTACGTATAGAAAAATTTATCTGAGTATATTATATTCAAATTATGCTTAAAAAATAATAAAATCTAAAAGTTTGAGAATTGTAACATCCATTTACATACATATTTATTATAAATAATAATAATCTTCTCTATTATCTAATGTTAATGGAGTTTATACTAAGAATTAATATATTTAATTTGAAAATTTATTTTTAACTAAGATACTTCAATACACATAGATATCACATACATATATTCGAAAATACCAATATGTTAGTAGGAGCAAGAGAATTTATTATTTCTATATATGTATATAATAGTTTGTATAACATGACTCATTATACTAACAAATCCAATAAAAAATTAAATAATCTTAAATAATATTTTATATTTTAGATCTAAAAATAGGATCTTGACATTAATAGAGTATTTATCACTTATTCATCAAATACTTTAACATAAAATATATTAAACATTTTTTGTTGGAATAAAAAATTGATATCATTCACATATTTAATATTTAATATATAATTATTTTTTATCAATTAGTCTTAATATAAATAATCATATTTATATTTTAAGTTTACTTCGATCGATTTTTAATATTTTTATTTATAATTTAAGATTAAAAGATTATATATTATCTAATATCATTTATGTTGATCTTAAATAAATTAATATTTATTTTAATTTTTAATTAAAAATTATTAATATCTTCATTTTATAATTTAAAATTAAGGAACTATTTTGTATTCGATTTTATTAACCATCATAACTTATATTCTCAATGTCCAATGTGTAATAACTAAAGATTAAAACTGATTATTTCTAAATTTTTAAATAAATTTTATTACTATAATTTGACTTAAATAATCCTAAATACGTTGACTTATATATATTAAGAAATATTTTTAAGGATTTTTTATCAAAAAAAAAATCAAATTAAATAATAAAAATATTTAAGATTTATAATAAAGTGTAATCAAGCATTAATCCACTAAATGTATAATTTAAAAAAAAAGAAACAAAATAAGGTCGGACTGTTAGGTTCTTCCTTGTTTTTATAATATATATCTTTTTATTTTTATTATAAAATACTTTTGAACAAAATACATAAATGTCTTTGATAGGCATATAAAAAATTAGATTTATTGAAACATCAAATACTTTTTCAATTTGTTTTTCTTATAACAGAAATCAGATAGAAGAATTATTATTAGGAAGGTTTTCCCTCCCCCAAGTATGGTAATAAATGGTGATATAAATGCATTGAGAAGACAACTAAATTTGGTTAAGTGGCATATTATATTTTGGGAGGGTTTATTGTGAATTCTTCATTTTTTTATTACTATTTTTTTTTACCCATTTTTTTTTTATTTTCTTAAAATATTCTTATTTAATTTGTTGGCTGAATTTTCATTCAGTTAACTGTATACAAGCATTAATACAATTGTATTTATTAATTAGTATGAGACTAAATATATATTTGCGAAGGAAAAAAAAGATGATCGTGATAGTGTGACTGACTATGATCTGAGAAGGAGGTCAAGACAGTACTTGGTGGTGGATTTTTTTTGGAATGTACAAGCGTCGTTATTCCATAGGAAAAGTGGAGTGTTTATAGAAACAATTGTTATATTAATTTATTTTTAAGAAAAAGAATGTGGAAGTTACAATAGATAACAAATTAAATAAGAGTATTTTAAGAAAATAAAAAAAAATGAATAAAAAAAAATGATAATAAAAGAATGAGAAGTGACAATAGAGTTTTCCTATATTTTAATATGCTATGTTAACGAATAAACATTGTTTGTTTTGTGTAATGATCGAAATGAATGCATATGTACTAAAAGGAGTAGTGAGGATTTAGGGTTGATGAGAATGAGTTGGGTAGAAAAAGAGTCCATCATCACAATCCAAATTGCATCCAACAACTTAATTTGGCAATCATAAAATAGTGTGTGCCTTTAACTTGTCCACTTGAAGATGGATGTGTTGTCCTACACCTACCTTTCATAAATCAAAGTGTTATGTATTTATAAAGAATACTAAATTTGTGATGGAGCCAAACACAGAGCCAATGGGTCCACACACACCACATATTCCACTCCATCCATATTGTGTTTTCGTTATACCATTTTATAATTTGTTGGTTCACCATCACCACCATCTTCCTACTTTTCTTTTTTTCTTTTTTCTTTTTTCAAATATAAAATCATTGTTATGTAATTTGGCGTCTGCTACAAGGCATTTTCCTCATACAGTACATATTCCTGTTAATTTTAAAAGATATTTTATTAGAAAGATCGTATAACAAAAAAATTTTACATAAACTAAATATGATATATTATATTTTATTTGAAAGATCCTATAACGAAAAATCTTACGTAAACTAAATATATGATATATTATATGAGAAGTAAATCTTAGTTTTTCTTTTTTATATTCATAATAATTTTTTATATTATATCATAATTTAAATAATAAAATTATTAAATTTAAATTAAATTACTTAATAAATCGTTAAGTTTAAATTATGATATTTTTTTTTTATATAATTTTAAGAGTATAGAACTCTCATAAATGTTAATAGACTATGTAAGGAAAATTTATTTTGAAGACAAGTTAAATTTATAATATTTTTTTACGTATTTTTTTATATATAAATAAGTTAAAAGAACTCTAATAATTAGTCTTAATCCTCCTAATTTGGTTTTGTCCTGATTATACAGATTTTGTATACTTAGCATCCTTATGTATTCTTTTATCCCTTCATAAAGGTTTATCACCATCAATGAATTTCATTAGCTACTGAATTTGACCCCATCCTCACCATGATTGTACTTATTAAAAAACAAAAAGTATTATTTTGTTCAACCAAACCTAGACAATCATCACTTCCACCAATACAATCTTAAAAGTTTAAAAATAATAAATAGAGGCCTTTAATACTTTTTTAATAATTATTATAATTTGCTAAAAAAAATAACCATTTTAATTAGAAAATTGTAAGAAAATATTTAAATTCCATTCTATAATTAGTTAGTAAAATTTGTTCTAAAAGTTATTTACTTTACATTATTAAGATAAGATTAAAAATAAGATAATTTTCAATGGTAATCTTTGAGGTAGATATTTTAACGGAATAGACTATCTAAATAATTTTAAATGATCTATAAATTATTTTATTTTTTAACTAAATAAAAATTATATATAATTGATATTATAGAGAAGGTGGGTAGGAAATCAAATGTCAATATATTTGTTTTTCAGAGAAAGTCACTAACGTATTTTTACCATTGATTTTCAATGTATTTTTAATTTATTTTTTAATAAAAAAAATCTGTCAATTCGTTACCAATACATGTAAATACTTGTTAAGGATCATAAAAAAAAGTTATAATTACAAAAATAGGAAGAAAATCATTACTTTACCAAACTACAACGATTCTCGTTGGATATGTACGATTTTTTCCCATTCAAACTTCAATTAAGAAGTGATAAGTAACCTAACATCTATTACGCTCTATTTTGATAAGTTTCTTTATAACTATTTGAAAGAGAATAAAATGATTTTTTTTATATTTATTTCTTCTAAAAAGATAATTTTAATTTATATATAAATAAATAGTTTGTGAAAAAAATTATTTAATTGTTCTTTTTCTTTTTATTTTTTAAGTGTTTGTGAAAAAAATTATTCAAGAAAGACATAGTGTCAAAAGGCATTGTTGTTTTTATTTTTATTTTTTATATAATTAAAAATAGAATAGAAATTGATAAGAGGAAAAAAATAAATAAAAAATCTGACTTAGATTGCTTCTATTCAATAATGAGAAAACAACTTAAAAAGAAAGTTAAAATTAGTAGGCCCCATAACAAAAATTATACATGGTGAAAAATGAGGCACAAAAGTTAGTCTCCAAATTGATTCTTTTACTATGTTTTTAGGCCGTGAGATGAGTTTTTTTATCTCTGAGTCACTCGAGAATCTTTTATCTCTTTCAACATTCGCTAAATCCGCATCGATCAAAGATATGTGTAAGTAAGCATGAAATTGGTTTTCGAATATTACGTCAAATTATTTTGATGCATGATGATCTTTGATGAAAAATCATTTGATTAAATCTCGATACTTCTGTGAAAATTAATTTGCTTTTCAATTTACTCTTATTTATCGAAATAAAATAGTCCAAAAAATTATCCTATTTGTTTTCTATTTCTATATTTCCTCTTTTTATCATAGGCAATTTGTGATGAAGAGCAGGGGCTTTTCTGTGCAGAAGAAAATGAGTAAAGGGTAGATTCGTCATTCAGAAAAAAGACCAGAAATGAAGACATGTCTTTTCCCTTCGGTACCAGGACAAGTACTCATAGACGCCACACAACAATAACAAGCGTGTATGGGGGGTACCAGAAGAAGCTTCTCTGAAAACACCCTCAATCGAAACTCTCCCTCTGCTTATACTATGCAATGCCATGCTTCTTTCATTCCTTAGTTTTTTTTCTGCTTCTGTAACAACAACATTAACTCTTACTTCTTCCATGACTCCATCATTAACTTTCAACCTCGATCTTCGAGTTGTTTGGTGAATTACTACTGCCTCTGCCACACCCATTTATTTCCCATCGTTGCCGAGCCCGGAAGCTAAAGGTAGTATCAGGTATGCATATCATATCAACATCACTCCTTCAATTTTTACTCTGTTTTCCAATGGAAACGTAGTTGAAACCTTTATTTCCTTGAAGCATTTATTGAGATAGATGGCTCCCCAACCGCATCGTTCACAGGATTTAATTTCCATTAGTCCAAAGTCAACCACATATTTATACTCCTTTCCAATTTCATCAAAAGGCTATCTCTTTATTTCCGCAGAAGAGTGATGATTATCTGGTCCCTCAAATCCAAGTTTCGTTTCGCATCCAGAGATGTTTCACTACAACACAAAGTTCCCTGTGTTTCTCACCATCTTCATGTTTTGTTCAACGATCGCCAAACCCAACAACAACTGCACGCGCACTTGCGGACAGCATTCCCTGCAGTACCCTTTTGGGTTCTCTTCTGGCTGTGAAGTCAAACTAAATTGCAGCAACGACAACAACAAAGTCAAAATCGGCGAGTTAGAGGTTCAGAATATAACCTCTGATAGCATATTCGTGAGTCTTCCGCTGAAGTGCAAGCGCAGCAAGGGAATCATATACCCTCTTTTCGGTGACAACTTTGCTCCTACGTTCAACAATAGCTTTCTGCTGCAGGGTTGCAACGCCAAGCTCGGTGGCTGCGATATTTACCCATCCAGTTTCGTTAGCGAGCACAACCTGGTGGACGGGTGCAACCGCAAAAACAAAAGTGAAGATTTTATTTGCTTCACGCAGTTGCAGCGTAATAGTTCGCGCCCTGGTGTGCTTGCGCAGCGAGATTTTGAGAGAATTGGGTGTAGTTTCTTGTTCTCTTCTCTTGCTTATGATAAGAGTAAAGTGAAAGAGCTTTCGCTCCAATTACAGATGCTTGAGTTGGGGTGGTGGCTTAAAGGTCCATGTCATTGCTCTAACAACGCTTCCTGCACGGAGGTCAATCTTGCCAGAGGAGAACGAGGCTTCCGGTGTGACTGCCATGAAGGTTTTGTCGGTGACGGTTTCAAAGACGGCGATGGTTGCCGTAGTAGTGAGTCTTTTCATATTCTCATTCAATCACATATTAATTTGTTGATTTTTATAATAATATTTCATACCAAAAATGATTTCTTCTCTCAGTATATACCTACCTGTTAAACTCTATTTTAGTTACACTTCCATCCTGGTTATGGGGATAACAGATTAAAGTAACAAGGTAAACGGTAAACAATGTCTAAAGTATGGGTTAAGAAAAAAGTTTAAATTAATGTTTACTTATCTTGAAGTAATTATTGTAATGATGATGATGATAATGGATGGTGATTATGATTGTTGAATGATGACCAAGTGGTGTTTGACATCTGGTTGCCGCTATATGCTTTGGCAACCAGGTTGGTTTAGTTTATAATACTAGTATAGGATTGTGCATCGGGAATTTTTAGGTTGAGGTTTTTTAAGTGGGGGAATCTCTTAAAGATTAGTGTGTGCTTTATCAAGGTCCATAATAGCGAGATTTGATTTGTTAGGGGCAAGGTTGGTATGTATAATTAAGCAAAAGGTTCAGTATTTTGATTCTTGTGGACCAATTTAGCTCATGATGATATTGATTCTCTTTCCGGGGGTGGGGAATTGGTTATTGAGAAGTTTTGAACTTAATGGGTGATTAGTCACCCATAATTTCGCAGAGAATATGAAAGAATGGAACTGTTCAATGCTTGGCTTGATATGTTCTTGTTTTGAGGGGTAATTTACGTACGAAAGAATCCTTCAAAAGTCAACATGTTCTGATGGTACCTTTGGGTTATTTATGGATCAATATTAGGTAAAGCACATGTCTGGTAGGATGGATTTGAATTCTTTTATTCTATATTATTAGTCGTCAAAGGGAAGAGAATGGTGATAAATACATTTATCATGTGGGGAATTAGGAAATGAACCTAATATTAACGGGTAACTTAGTTCAGGACATCACCGACAGACACATGTTGCTTATCATTTTATCTTTCGCTGACACTAGAAATTGTGATACGAGTCCTTGGAAAACTAAAATTAAGTAAACATCTACTTCGATGCAATCCATAAGGAATATTATCGAAGACACGACAGATCCGGTTAAAATTGGTCAGTAGATAGGGATACGAAGTTACCGACTTTGTTGTAGATCTGAATAATGCCGTGATGTTTGCTTGTTTACTCTATTGTTTTGGTGTCTGAAATAAAATTATAGGTGTAAAAGAATCAGCTGCTTCGTGCAATAACTGTGGTACTAACTATTTGATTTCCTTGGAGAAGTAAGCTTCTATTCTATGTATTTAATATTGTCATTTTTCTGATTCCCTTTTTTGTTTTAGCCTTATCAGTTCCGCAATGCAAAGCTTCAACACTATGGTCTGGCGGATGTAGAAAAGCAATCAAAATTGGTGTCCTTGTCGGAGGTAGCACCTTACCAACTTCTGCCAATATATGATCCTAAATATACTATAATTCATAGATTTCTTATTCAATGATTTCCTGATAAATGGATTTCATATGCGAATCGTTATCCCCTCAAAGTTTCTTGTTAATAATTAGTTTACTAGTATTGATTATTGAATGCATTTCTTTATTAAAAGATACTAAAATAAACAACAGTTGGAGAAAACTGAACAAAAAGTAAATCGCCAACAGTTGCAGAAGACTAAGTACTAGCTGGTTTTTATGTTTTCTTGATTCAATCATTTCTCTATTCCCATTAGTTATAGTCTTCTTTGATCACCAAAAAATGTCGTGTAGAATCTGAAGAAATGCTGCATGAATGTTTACAGGGGTCACAATTGCGGCTACCCTGGTGGCTGCTCTGTCTCTTCTATGTTACTTTACTAGGCGTCGTTCCTCTTGGCTGAGAAAACAAGCGACGGTAAAGCGCCTATTACGAGAAGCTGCAGGCGACTCTACTGTTCCTCTATATCCCTACAAAGAAATAGAAAGAGCCACAAGTTTTTTCTCTGAAAAACATAGGCTGGGAACTGGGGCTTTTGGCACAGTTTATGCTGGACACCTTCACAATGATGAGTGCGTTGCTATCAAAAAGATTAAGTATAGAGACACGAACAGTGTTGACCAAGTCATGAACGAGATCAAGCTCCTTTCTTCAGTGAGTCACCCAAACTTAGTGCGCCTCCTGGGTTGCTGCATAGAAGGTGGAGAGCAGATACTTGTGTATGAGTATATGCCCAATGGAACACTATCTCAACATTTGCAAAGAGAGAGGGGTGGAATACTTCCATGGACAATAAGACTCACCATTGCTACCGAAACTGCTAATGCTATAGCATACCTCCATTCTGCAATTAACCCTCCAATATATCACAGAGACATAAAATCGAGCAATATACTCTTGGACTATAGTTTTCAATCAAAAGTGGCAGATTTTGGGCTTTCTAGGCTTGGCATGTCAGAAACATCACATATCTCAACCGCCCCACAAGGGACCCCGGGTTATGTTGATCCCCAATATCACCAGAACTTCCACCTTTCTGATAAAAGTGATGTCTACAGTTTTGGAGTTGTTTTGGTAGAGATAATAACTGCCATGAAAGTGGTTGATTTTTCGCGACCTCGAAGTGAAATCAATTTGGCTGCACTTGCTGTTGAAAGGATTAGGAGGGGTTGTCTTGATGACATCATTGATCCCTTCCTTGAGCCCCATAGGGATGCTTGGACACTCTATTCTGTTCACAAGGTGGCTGAGCTTGCATTTAGATGCCTTGCTTTTCATAGTGACATGAGGCCTACCATGATTGAAGTGGCTGAGGAGCTAGAACTTGTCAGACGCAGTGAGTGGGCAACTATGGAGGAAACCATATGCACTGCTTCATCAGTTGGGTCCGTGTGTTCATCTCCTCGAATGGGAAGTGAGAATTCACTGGGAGGTGTGAGTTTTGAGAGACCGGCAGGGAAAGGGAGTGAGACATTGATTGTTCCACCCAAGACTGATGTGTTTTTGCAATCAATTGAGGAAGTGAAGGACAGCTCTCCTGTATCTGTGCATGATGCTTGGCTAAGTGGAACTAGCTCGCCTTCAACGAATAGCTAGTTAACAAATATAGTTCAGTGACATATATATACTTATTTTGGGTAGAAACACCTATTATTTCAATGGCAAAGGTCATTCAATGATTTCCTTTTTCTTTTGCAACTGTAAGATATAACCATTTTGGAGTATGATTGGCATAGAGTTTCTGCATTCCTTCTCCTCCCCGAATCGTACTAATAATTTCCAAGGCAATTTAATTACGTTCACCAATCCTAAGTACTCAATATACAGAATTCACCTATTCACTATTCTTTGTTCGTAAGAAAAGTGATGTATGAAGAGTTACCGTGTAGAATTTGTTGCTGGAATAACCAACAACTGAGCCAAATACTATCTTGTTTGTATTTGTTAAGTTAGTGATGGAAGGATGCTTGTTGATATTTCCCAACGGTTCTTCAACAGTAGAAGTTATCCGAGTTAATGAGCGAATAAGTGACATTACACCAAACATTGTTTTCATTGGTGTTTTATGTCATGGTTCCAATTCCTACCGCGCCCCTTTTACTCATCTTATCCACTTTTCTGTGTAAGCCTGAAAAGTAAGTCAAAGAAAAGGCTCAAAGTTAGCAATTGACGCTAACAAAACTGTATTTTAATCACTCGAAACTTGGTCTCTCATAAATCAATTTTGGCAATCTATCCCCTCACTGATCGAAATAGACATCAATAAATAGTTAAATACACACCAATTCAGTTCTTTCGCAAAAAAAATTACTGCAAAAAAATTCAACTTATAAGGGACTAAATTGTTGCAAAATAGAAAGATTAGAGATTAATGTGGGATTTCTGTCAATAGAAATAATACGTCCAACAACTCTTCCTAATGATATCAGTAGGCCTTACTTTGCATTCATCGGTAGTGTCAGGAATTAATGACAATTTGACATATACTTGTGTAATACGGTTTATTCATTCAAATTCAGGCTAATCATTCACAACGTAAAGGCAACCTTCAAAGTTTTTCTTATTGTTTGCTGTAATCCCTTATTGAAAGTACCCATAATTTGGGTGGCAAATATAGGAAAAAATTAACGAAATTTGTTTTGACACAAGGCGTTTAGAATGTGAGGCATTTCGGTTATAGGAATAATAAAAATGAAAGAGGTTAACTAGTCCCATAAAAAATATCCCCTGGTGTTGCTATTCAAGAAATAGTATCGGTTCAGGCAATGCGCCAGGGAAACCAATATATATATTCCATTTTGGTTTTAAGTTCACAAAGATCCTAGTTGTATCACACTACTTTTACTTAACCTTCTTTTAACAAAAACTGCACGATCTTTTGCTGACAAGACTTATTTTTGCTTCCAAAAGAGTTCTCTGAAATTAAAGTCCTCTGCCAGGTTATAGAAAAGTAACAGATAAAATTGGAAGTACCAGACATCTTCCAAATTCTCTATTTTCAACCGATTTTCATCGCCATTTTAACAAAGCTCTCTCTGAGGTTTCCGTAACAATATCAACGTTAACTTGACAAATAAGACGAATCACACAGGTGGCTGCTAGATTAATGCGAAAGCATACAATTTTGTGTTGCAACTAGAAATATTACAACTGGGCTTGAACCTGAAGATGGTGTCTTATAGAAGAGTGTCTAAGTAAAAGGAATATAGAACCTAATAAAGTTGTAGAAGACACGCATAATGTTCAATTCATCAAGCATATTTCACTAAGGTTTCTTAGTTGTGGTTTATGAGTTGTGGCGAACACGCGTTTTCTGATTGGGCACGAGTTGTATGACGAAAGTGTGAGAGCGGGAAGCAGATTAAAAAGTGCTCATGTTCACACATGGTATTATCCGCATTCAACGTAAAAACAAAGTTCACCCATTTCCTGTTCTCAGATTTATGTCAGAGGAATCAAGATAGTAAATTATTGCACATGAAAAGGTCACAAGAAGTTCAACAATTTCAGAAATTTTGCAAAAGGCATCAAAAGCTATTGAAGTCATCACTTTTACAGATGCTCTAATTTGCCATCACTTGTAATGCTGCTCAACTTTGTGCACATCAGGAGCAAATTCCCCACATGCTTCAAATAAATCTGCATCAAACTCCCCCACAGTGAGCTTCCCGTTGTGCTGAACCTAGAACATCCAAACCACAGAACAAATCCCATAAGCCTAAGGAGTTCTGATATTCTCACACCCCTTTTTAATATCATGCCCTTACTTTTTATTTTCTATATATTTTGATAGAAATTATATACCTTGACAAATTTTATTGAGCTTTTGCGTGTGACATAAAAGACTAAGAAATTATGAAATGGGGAGCCGTTGGGGAACAAACCTCTTCGGACGGTAATGCATGGGCACAGTGATCCTTCGAAGGAACACCAAAAAAGTGAAGCCTTGTAGATAATAAAAGTCCAGAGCTCCTAAAAAGGAAACAATGGCGATTTTCTTCTTCAAATCTTTGCTTGGTAATTTGCGAGGAACACCTTTTGGGGTACTCGTTCCTTTGCTACTGCCAAGCTCTGCAATAGATTTTTCCTGACATGATGATAGGTTTCATTAAAACATCTCTTATGATAAGAAGTCATTATTTTACTTTATTTTAATTATTCACTCTAACAATTAGATAGTATAAAACATATTTTTATAATTTTTTACTCAAATTTAATTTTATACAAAGTGAAAAATTAATTTAATTATATAATTAATTTTTTTAATCTTAAAAATCAGAATTTTATACAATACTTATTTTAAATTAAAATTTTTTATCTTGCCACATCACATCACCATACTTGAGTTCTTTTTTATAAAATCTAACTTTTAAAACCAATCAGCATACTATGAATGGTAGACATAGCTAATGAAATTGAAATATGACAAGAAAAAAAATCTTGAAATAATAAATTAGAAAAATACCGTTGCTGAGGATTTGGGAAGGTTTTGATTTGTTTGGCAAGCTAAGATCTTGACTTGACGAGTGCTGTGACATTGGAATGGAATTGGAACGATTTGATGAGGTTGAGGGAATCGTAAGCATGGTGGGAATATGTGGAGAGTTGAGAGGCTGAAAGAGAATGAAGACATTGAGAGAGATTAAGGGAAGAACTTAGAAAGGAAAGATCCTCTGGTTACGTATTTGTAGCGGTAGTAACTACCCAGTAAGTAGAAGAAGAAACTACCACGGAACTAATGCTGGTAACTTGTACGGTCCATTTGATTGCAACTGCTGTTTTCATTTTTCTCTTTTCTTCTTTAATCTCCTTTACTTACTATTAACCATTTATTAATGCAGCTTCTATATCAGAATTAACTTTAATTTTCTGAATTAACATGTTCCAATACTAGCAAAAAGGTTTTCTACTTTATTTCATCAAGAATTGGACGAGGAAGTTAAGGATTGCAAAGTTGTCTGCTATTTAATTGGGGTTCTCACATCCAAGCTGAAAATTGTTCTGGTTGGTTGTGTATTGTAAAACTTCGTTTATGAAAGATGAAGTTTGCAGTCTCATAACTAAATAGCTATTATCTCATGGCGATGTTTACTATTTTATTAGGAGCTGAGATGGCTCTTATTTTCTCAAATTTGAAGTGATTTATATGGCGTGAAGCAGTGTGCAACTTTTCCCATTCGAAGAAACCGAATAGAAGTGTTTTGGAAGGATTATCAACTTCTGTAGCCTTACATCTTTTTCTTTCACGACAAGCTATCGTAATCTAAAACATTCAAATTTTCTCATGTTTTGAGTTTCCAGTAATGTATACACCACTCTGTAAATTCTTTTTATAAAATTATTTTAATTTCTAGTAAATGCAAGTTATATACTACATATATGTTGTTTTGATTCTTTCTATTTTTTTCCTTTCTTTTTCTTACATTTTATTTATTTTCATTGTTGACGAAGTGTGAGTTGATAGACGAAGTCTCGGTATTGACGGTGGGTGATGCGAATTATGGGTTCGTGGCAGTCAAGGATGGATTATAATACCTGAAACAATAAACTTCAGTTTGTGACAACATGATTATTATAAGGTAAATTCATAAGAAAATTACTTAACACATATTTTAAAAATTTTATGCATATTTAAATTGAGATGAAAGTTTTTAGAAAACAGAAATGTTTCCTGTTGAGTTTCCTACAAATTTTAAAATGCAACGAAAGAGTTATATAATAACCTATTTTAAAACAAAACTCGCATGAAATTGTTACCATATATTATCTGAAAAAAATCTATACGAAGATTGATGAATTTTTATAATATATATAACAAAATATTGAGATAGAGAAACATGGTAAAAGTAAGTAATAATATTTTAGGATTTAAGATTTAAAAAATAATATTTTACTTATACTTATTTTTATTTCTGTATTTATTTATCCTCTTTCTTTCTTCTATCATGTAATATTGTTAGAATACATTTTTCATTATATATTTCTTAGGGTTTTTTTATATCATGTAACAATATGTTATTCCAATATGGTGTGAGAGGTTTTCAAATTGAAGAGACGTGTTACACATTCTATTACTTATACTAAACACCATTTTTCCTTTTTTTTATTTCTTTTATTAAAATAGGTCAAAAATTTCATCTATAACTTCTTATATCTCTACCCTAATAAATTTAACTAATTATTAATGATAATAAAGTTTTTCTCAAGAGATAATCCATATCACATTAAAATCTCTACTAATCATATCACTTGTTATATTATTGACTCTGATATTATTAATAATATGTCATTATGTCTTTCAAATTTTTACTTTAACATTGTCATTAATTCTATATTGTCATTAATTCTATATTGTCAAGTTACCTATAAGACATTAGTTTTTACAATATATTTTGGAATTGTAAAATTTTTAGAAAACTTTTAATTAACTAACGTTCTTTATATCCCCACATTCACATTCAATCTTGTTTCCATACATAAGTTTGTTTCTTCTTTCTATTATAAACTTATTTTCTATTCTTTACATTGCATTATATAAGATATGAAAGCTAAAAGAGAATATTAGTTTAGTTAATGTGAACCCTGATTTATATACCCTCACCATCTTTATTGTTCAATCATTATTTGTTCATTCATTATTATTTTTCACTATAATATTGAAAACATTGATTTGTTGTATTTTACTATAATAATAAAATTTTCACGTGCAATACTTGACATTAAGCAAAATTTAAGAAACTTTTTTTTTTCTTCTAGTCATTTTCTAGTCATTCTTATGGATCTCATCCTTTTAATTTATAACATATAGATATATTTAAGATCTTTGTTTGAATATCTTTTTACATGAACTTAAATTTTTGCTTACAATAGTTGATGATCATACTCAATGAAATCAAAATTTGAAATGAGTAATCATAAGATGAGTTTTATAACTCAAATTGAAAATAATTTGATAAATGAATTAAGATTATAAGAACTAATAATGATATTAAGTTGTTATGAAACAATATATTAATTCAGAAACTATTATTCATCAACCCACATGCACAAAAATTTTGAGTAAAATGAGATTAACAAAAACATCAACATCTCTAACATGACTCGTGCACTTCTTTTCTAATTTAATCAATGGATTTTTTTACTAATTGGTCTTCAAATGTTATTTACTCATTCTACCAACATCTACTATGATAAACAGTTCAAAATACAAATAACTTCAAATCAAAATTTTCATAAAAAAACTTGATAGATTAGGTGTTTCTTCTCTTCAACTTGCCAATTCTAACAAAAATTTATTTCTCCTTCCACCTTTTATAGTTTATGTTATAAATTGGGAATGAAGGAACATCTATTTCTAACTTGAGGTGAGTTCTTAATCATTTAATCATCATGGGCATATTTTTGTTATCTCTTATGCTAGTGCATTGGTTGCTTGCTGGTATATATGTAGGGTTTGTTACATCCCACTTTATTTTTTCATTAAGTTCTCCTTTGTTTTTCTCTCCTGTTGTATAAATAGTTGAGCCTTTGTATTTGATATAATATGAAAAATAATACTATTTTACTAAACTTATTTTTCTCTCTTTATCCATTCATTTTCTTTCCTCTTTCTTTGGTAAAACAACATAATGATACATTTCTCATGTAGTTGATTTATGCATCATGCAACATCATACGATTCCAATACTAAGGTAGTGTTTGGATCCTACAACGGAAAGTAAGGGAGCAGGTCCGTCGTCACCACCGTCCCTCTATCCTCAGTTCCTTATTTTCCTCTTCCGTCAACTTGTCAATGTCTCCCTCACATCATCCCTTCTTTCTTAAGCCACTCCTTTGTCTCCTCAATGCTGTTATATAACCAATATAAATTTTGATTTTATTTTTCTTAGATTTAGGTTTTGTTATTAGATTTTAGTTTTTTGTAAAGACCACACTGAAAAAGTTCTGCTAGAATTTTGTTATTATATTGATGGTGTTTACATTGAATTTTCAATGTAAAAATAATCTATATAAAAAAAATTGATGTTTGGAGCAATTTTATTCTAGGATTGTGCTTTGGCGAGCCAATATGACTCCAATATTTGTTCCTTGAAGAGTTAAAAAACCATCCAAGTTGGGGTGGGGGTGAAAACTCCAAAACTCAGAAATAGACTTGTGTAGTGATTCACTATGCAGGGCGTTACTACCTTAACAGCAAGCTGTTCCTACTATGAGTTTCAGGGATAAGCTGACAAAGAACATAATTAAGAAAATATTAGATGTTTACTAGGTGCCAATGCCAACACTGATATATATTTGATTGCTAGCATTACAAAACATAAGTGAGTTAATTGGAGGGTTCCAAATTGAAAGCACCATGTGTTACAGGGTGTTGTGCCAGAACTGTGGGAAATATTCGTGGGGTGGATGTGGCAATCACTTGGCCAGTCTTTATAAAAACATAGAGGAGGGAAATCATTGTATGTGTCGCCCATGGCCTGGTGTTGTCATTCCCCGACCTACTCAGCAACAGCAACCAACACAACCAACAACTACTCCATCCCAAGACATAAACATGTTTGATTGTTGGAGATATGCAGGTCAAGTTTTCAAGCGCCTATTTGGTTGAGTTGCCAGGAGAAAAGCACTTCCATTTACGACATCATTTCTTTTTCAGTGTTCTTCTTCATTCATAATTGGAGTCTCACTTTAATGATATTTATAATAAAAAATATCATTATATGTTATGTGTATCATTAAAGGATGAAACTTCAAATTTCATTAAACAACACTAATGATACCAGTATCTTATATCAAAGTTTGGCTGTTGTAATCAAAGTCGATCCAAACACGGTTTGTGTCAACTTTTTTTCAGATCAATTAACGCTTAAGGTGTGATAGAGAACAGTAGTGTTCTTTTCATTTGGTTATTGATTAGAGCAAAGTGACTCCATGAAAGGGATAATGAAAGAGACGAGTTTGATTATATTATACTATCTTGTGGCATAAACTAATCAGAACGTCTATGATTGAAGTATTATGAATAAGACACGTGAACCCAACAAATACCAGATTAAAGTGACAAGATTAATTGTATATATATATATATATATATATATATAGTTCAGAGCAAGGAGAACCTTGACTAAGAAACTCGTTAAATGTGCTAAAGTGGCTTGTAAAGATGAAATTTACTTTTTTCTAAATGCTGTTTTCTGCTGGGAACACTCAAATTAATTGATGAAGTAGTCGCAGTGGATGGTCTGCAATGAATATTTTTCCTTATGATGGGATGACGAGGACAGAAAGAGAAAACAAAAATCAGGATTTGGATACCCTCTTATGTTGCTGATATAATTATATAAAAATTGTCAAATGTTGATGAATAAATATATTATAATCTTTTGAGTTTGGTTTTTTTACTGAATTCTTTTATTATATTGTATTTCAATCCTTTAATTAATTATACTTATTAATTTGTAAATATATAAAAATAAAAATAATTAAAAGATTGAGATGTAATATAATATACACATGATAAAAGAAATCTTACAGAAAAGTTTTTATTTTTATGCTATGTATTTTATACCTTTTATTTTTCTCATGTACTTCTAACAAAAAGTATATATAATTTTTTTCAAATATTTTAACTTTAATTTCTGTGGTTCATAATCATAACATGTATAAAAATAAGTTTAGAAAGAATATTAAGTGATTAATAAAATTTAATGCATTTTTTTTTTCAATTTGGGTGAAATTAGATTTTCTTATACATCATATGATAACGAGGTAATAGTATTTTCCTAGTGTACAATGAAGTAACGTATAGGGGTGGTGAAGTTAAAGTAACCCACATAAACGTGCATGGTTTTCTATGTTTATGGTTCAATTAATAAAGAACAATTTCCTCTGTTCTTGTGCTGATTGTTTTATTACTTTTATATAACGCTTCCTCAACTTGGCACACATAACTTTTGAATTGAATAGTTAAGGTTTTGTGCTCCTGGCCTATTTTAACCTACTCTTTGTAAATGTGTGTATGTCCTCGAGTGAGAGAAAAGAGAGAGCGGGAACTGCTGAACTAGGGAAAGGGAGGGACATTTGGAATCTTAAATATAAAATGTACTTTGATTTAAACTCATTATTAATAATATAAAAACTATATTCATAAGAAACAAGTAAGAATGTGTTTAGTTTTTCATTCAAAGGGGTTAAACACATTCACCACAACAAGTTTATAGCTATAAATTGGGTAGAAAGTAGATTGAAACAGATGTAAGCAGAAAATGAAAGAAAAAGTAATGAAATTAAGGGAGTTTAAGAGTTGGGTAGATAAGTGGGTTTGGCTAATGAAAGAGGTTGAAAGAAGTGAGTGTTGTAATTATCCCTTTGTTATTTTGGTTTTGGTGGTTTGTCTTTATATTGTCCTTGGAGAACACCCAAATGCATCATGGCAAGACTAATAGGGTACATTATTGACACAATGACACGACTTGTTTTGTGCAAATCGTCTGATGGTGAGCCACCAAACACGTGAAAAGAAGCATCAAAGACATGCCTATTACCTATTAGTAAACCACATTCTCAAATAATTGGTCTATCCTCCCAGTAACTTTGTTCACTCAAACACATTTCAAACCAATGTAGGGTATGTGGGGCTTATTTTGACCTTTTCCATGTCCTTGTTGAGGATATTATGTGTCCATAGACGTTCTCCTTGGACGGTCGTTCCTACACAATTTCATCTTTTGTCCACATTTACGACTCCCACTTTCAATATTTGAAAATAGCTAGCTTGCGTTCACTTTGAACTTGTGATGGGAATAATAAATAATTTATCTTACACTCACTGTCTAGTTATTAAATGCAGCCATAAATTCTAAGTAAGGATGTATGAAAGGGCAGATATGCCAACATAAATGAAGAGAGAGGGGGATTTCCAGAAGACATGGCAAGGGGACCAGAGGTGAAGACTTGAAAAGTTTGAAAACTAAAAAATCTTAACAATAATGATTTTAAGATGTATATCAAGCAACTTTCTTCTTATATACCGTTTGCTACTTATGACTATTTATATGTATGCCCACTTGATAAAGTAGGAAAATCTTGAACCAATTAAAGCCGATGGAGTGAGTATGTGAGCTGGAGCCTGCTCGTCACAAATTTCAAATATCCTTTCTTACATTTAAACACTAAAATTGACTTGTGCTCTTAGTTGCGTTGCATACTCGTCCCTAATTTCTTGTTTTTGAACCATGTTACTGTGATTTATTCTTTGCCGATGACATTGACAGATCAGAAGTAACGTACGTTACTAATCACAGTGATTAAAATTTATTTCATTTTCTGGTACTGGTAAAGTGGAAATACTTCATAAATTTCATCTGTCCAGTGAAGACTACAATAATTAATAACTAAATAGGACACGGTATCTCATCCGTTCAGTGTAACATAAAGCTATTTTATTTATTAAAGGAAACGTACCAAGTCAATAAACGGGAATTTCATTTATAAAATTCAAAGTATTCCATCATTTGCGCAAAACGTAAGAAACAAAGTATAAAAAAAAAATAACGTAAGAAACTGGTTGGCAAGCAATGAGATAGAACATGGTCTAATAGGTGATTATTGTCTTTTCAAAGGGTTTTAAGGAGAAAACTCAGGGAAGAGAGTTCCCTGTTGTTGAGTGTATTAGCCTCTCTTAACTCATGAGAGTGAGAGTGAGAGCCAGAGAGAGATGAGAGTGAAATTCTGATCTGATTTGTAGAAAAGAAAAAGAAAGAAGGTTTGGTAAAGGAGGGAAAAACGATCCAATATGATCCCCTTTTTAGGAATTTGCTCTAGGTCCATTTGTCCGCTTTGAGTTTGTGGATTCCATTCCATTCTGTTTCACCTATTTTATTTATTTAATTAATTAATTTTCTCTAGTTAAAGTTTGGTCTGTTGTTTTCTTTCATAAAACCTCAACAGAGAGCAGAAACAAACAATTTATTTCATTCTCATCTTCCCTTTCTTTTTTCCAATTGGTAGTGCAAGTCAAGTCCATTTCACCCGCTGCAACACTACCACAACTCTGGGTATTATCCCCCCACATTTTGCATCCGTCCAATCTTTCATATTCGCAAAATTTTCTGTGTCTCCACTCCTTCAAATCACTCCCACCCTTCTTATACTCATGGATCTGACTGTCCTG
This sequence comes from Macrotyloma uniflorum, assembly GCA_016859785.1. Taxonomy (NCBI): domain Eukaryota; kingdom Viridiplantae; phylum Streptophyta; class Magnoliopsida; order Fabales; family Fabaceae; genus Macrotyloma; species Macrotyloma uniflorum. The sequence goes on from BDMB01000003.1 coordinate 4,169,344, forward strand.
TAACCCACACAGAAATTCCCAGAGAACAAAAATAAAATCATATCATATATTTAATTTACAGAGAAAAATGTCATCAGCGGAAAAACCCAGCTCCAAAGGACAAGCATGGTTAGAACACTATCTTCCTTTAAGCTTCTTGGTATCTATTTTCTTCAAGATTTTTTCCCCTCACAATTCCACTCTGCAGGTTCTGCACAACGGGATTGCCGAGCGACATTGTGGTGGAAGTTGATGACATGACATTCCATCTCCACAAGGTAAGCCTAAAAATACAGAGTATCAAATTTCTCACACACATGCCACATGGGTCCATTTCCACTTCCAGTACCGACAATGATTCGTACCTCCATTCTCTGAAATTTGTCTCTGATACCTATTTCAGTTTCCTCTGATGTCCAAAAGCCGAAAGCTCCACCACCTCATAACGCAGCAAGAGGCAGCGATCCATTCCTCTGCCCCACAGCAGCAGCAGCAAGAAACCGAAGACGAAGATGAAATCGTTGAAGAGCAGTGCCAGGTGACGTTCACGGACTTCCCCGGCGGCTCTGAGGCCTTCGAGATGGCCGCCAAATTCTGTTACGGCGTCAAGATCGACCTCTCACCGTCCAATGTGGCCGCGCTCCGGTGCGCCGGTGAGTTTCTCGAAATGACAGAAGAATACTCCGAAGACAATCTCGTTTCCAAGACGGAGCGGTTCCTCTCGCAGCACGTGCTCAAGAGCCTCAAGGACTCTGTCAAAACCCTTAAATCGTGTGACTCCTTGATGCCTTTGGCGGAAACGCTCGGAATCACGCAGAGGTGCGTTGATTCTGTGGTTTCCAGAGCTTCGTCCGCGGATCCTGCATTGTTTGGATGGCCGGTGAGTGACCCCACTACTGCCTCCAAACAGGTCCTATGGAATGGAATTGACGGTGCTGGAAGAAGAAAGGCCGGCGCCGGCGATTCTTGGTTTGAAGATCTGGCGCTTCTGCGTTTGCCTCTGTTCAAGAGATTGATTCTTGCGATGAAAACTGCGGACCTGAGTTCTGAGATTATTGAAACTTGCGTGATGTATTATGCTAAGAAGTACATTCCTGGTGTTTCAAGATCGAATCGGAAGCCGTTGCCGTTGCCTTCGTCGTCGTCTTCCTCCGTTGCGACGGAGGCGGACCAGAAGGAGCTTCTGGAAACGCTGGTTTCAAATCTTCCGCTTCAGAAGAGTTCGAAGGCCGCAACAGCGACTAGGTTTCTGTTCGGATTGTTGCGAACGGCGAATATACTGAACGCTTCCGAAGCCTGCAGAGACACGTTGGAGAAGAAGATAGGGTTGCAGCTGGAAGAAGCCACGCTAGACGACCTTCTCGTCCCGAGTTACTCGTACCTGAACGAAACGCTTTACGACGTCGATTGCGTGGAGAGGATTTTGAGTTATTTTCTGGAAAGTTTAGATGCAAGAAACGCCGTAACAACTGAAGACGCGGCGGGGAGGTCGCCGGCGCTGATGCTCGTTGGTAAACTCATCGACGGATACCTCTCGGAGATAGCTTCCGACGCGAATCTCAAGCCGGAGAAGTTCTACAATTTCGCCATCTCGCTTCCCGATGAGGCAAGACTCTTCCACGACGGTCTCTACCGCGCCGTCGATGTGTATCTCAAGGTACAGAACTATCGATTCCGTTGCGATTAATTTCCGTTTTACTTATTTGATGGTGGAGTTATCAATTGTGTTGATATTCACTTCTGCAGGCACATCCGTGGGTCTCGGAAGAGGAGAGAGAGAATATTTGCGGATTATTAGACTGTCAGAAGTTGACACTGGAGGCGTGCACGCACGCGGCGCAAAACGAGAGGCTTCCGCTGCGCGCGGTGGTTCAGGTGCTGTTCTTCGAGCAGCTTCAACTGCGACACGCCATCGCCGGAACGCTGATGGCGGCGGAGGCGGCTTCCGAACCGGGACGGCAATCGGCGGTGCTGGAACGGGAAGCAGATGACGGCGGAGAAGGGGTAGGGTTAGAGCACGTACAGGAACGGAACGGCACGTGGCGCGTGGCGGTGAGGGAGAATCAGGTGCTGCGCTTGGACATGGATAGCATGAGGACGCGGGTGCATCAACTGGAACGCGAGTGTTCCTCAATGAAGAGAGTCATCGCGAAGTTTGACAAGTCTGGCGGAAGCGACGGCAGTGGCGGCGGTTGGAGGGCGTCGCTGGGGCGGAAGTTCGGTTGCAAGTTTAAAACTCAGGTTTGTGATTCGCATGAGTCAACGGCCGTTGATACCCGCAAGGGGCGCCACCACCAACACCAGCACCAGCATCCCCATCATGAATAGTCACCATGCTACAATTCCTTCCCCTCACGTGAGAATCATTGTTGGAGTAAATTTGATACGGGTCCCACTTGTAATTCTTCATTTTTTTTCTTTAATTTTCCATAAATTTAATTTTAATTGATTAATATAATAACTTTACTTTCTAAAATATGAGAGGAACTTCGTTTTAGAATTTTTTATTACTATCTAATTTAAGTTACTAATACAATAGTTTTAATTAATTGAAACTGAAATATATTCTAACGTTGCTAATGTTGAGATAATGTTGCTTTATATACTTTAGAGATTAATTTCATTTTATAGGATGTTTGTTTCTTTTCACTGTGGCGCTCCAGTGCATCAATTATTGGGATTAAATTGTTTGAGGTGATCAACTTTTGAGGTGATGGCGATGTGGTGAGAAGCACAAGACATGAAATTATAGGGAGATGAATGATAGTGGGTGGCATGGTGGAGACAGCAAATAGGTAATGGAAAATTCTTCGAAGTTTGTGTGAGTATTATTGTTTGTTACAGTACTCAATCACACTCATAATTGCTTCTAATAAAAGATGGGTTTATGCTAAAGTGCTTTTCCGAAACTGAAAGTACTCGTGATCATGATCCGCAGAAACAGCTACAAAGGCTTCTTCACTTTCTGGGTTTGACGCTGGACTCATAATTACCTTTGCTTCCATTTCTCGTTCGGCAACACTAAAGTAGCCTTTCTTTCATTGATTGGGTTCGGGGAGAACAGGGGTACAAATAGTCAAACTTGTTATTTCATCTGTTCCTTAATTCCATAACCCTCATCATTAGATGGCCAAGTTTATATTCGCTAACTTTCACCTCTCATCTTTTTTTTCTTTTATTGTTGTTGACCTGAGAATATGGAATGGGAAATTAAGACAATAGCCAAGCTGACATACATGAAAATGACCTTTCTTTCTGCATTTTTCAACCTAAACTTGTCGGCGTTTCTTCAAGATTATTATTTGTATAAAAATATTGACTAGTTTTTTTGTTAATAAAACTACTTTAACAAGATATATTTAATGATTGACACAAATTTAATCACATTGTTAGCAAGCCTCGTTTTTCTCTGTTTAAATTTAAACACCTAATTAAACATTTATTCTTGAAAGGTTTTGGGGATAATCTTAATTCAATTGTACTAAATACTTTCTAAATAAGATGTATAAAAAATTATCTTAAAAAATGTAATTAAAATTTATAATTTCAATTATGCTTTTTTTTTTATTCCTGTTTCGATTTTCAAAACCTAGTTTGACAAATTCAATATGACTTAGAAAGCATGTTTTTTTAGTGTACATTAAAATTATTTTTCTTTAATTTATAATAAATATGGAATACTCAAACAATAATTATTCTTCCAAATATTACAAGTATACCAAATAGATTAATTAAAAGTATTAAAATATGTGTAAATATTTTGTTATTATATTTTAGATAATAAAATATATTTACATATAATATATTTTGTTATCTAAAATATAATAACAAAATATTTACATTTATCTTCTTAATAAAAAGTATATAAACAAATTAAATTAATGGAAGAGGTTAGAGAAGGTTAAATCATATTTTTTTTATCCACTACTTGTAAAATACATCCAATTTTTAAGAAAATTCAAAACTTTCTTTCACTTGATCAAAGATCAACAACATTCAATTAAGTTAGGGGTGCTCACCCAAAATAAACAACAATAATAAAGATAATTTACCTTATTAAATCTAAAAGATTTTTCACCTTTAATAACTTAAAACAATACGACACTCCATCATATTTAATATATAAAATTCCTCATACATAAAACACATTAGAAAGGAGGTGAAATAGGTGTTAGTATAGATATGATTTTCTTTTTCTTTTTCATGATCTCTTAAAAGGCTACACATATAAGTTAGAAAAAAAAAATCACAAACTTCATCTAAAGGTTTCAAACTTGAAAGAAAGAATAAGAATAAAAAATATTTTCATACTAATTCCATTTATAAAAAATTAAAGTCAAAATAAGTACTTTTAAAACTACATTCTTGGTTTACAATAAATATTCTCTAAGCTACTCAATCACAATCTTATCCAAAAATTGTTACTCAAGTATCTTTTATCACGAAATGATTCTTAACTTTCATAAATAATAAAATTTGATGAGTTTAACTGCTCTCAAAGTATAAACTTCTAAGATTCGCAAAAAATCAAAGACTATAAGTCATAAAAGCTTTCGTCTACATATATAGTGTTTTCTAAGTATTTGTTTTACAAAATCTTGATAACACATTGACTTTCTCTTTTGTGTAAACTTCCTTATTATTCTCTCCCTGTGATCTTCCTTTCTGCTCCTTTTGAAAGCCAAAAATAAGGACGGGTAATATCATCTTCTTTGCAACTTCAAAAAGTAGGAGATAAAGTTCTATGTAACCCCTTAATATGAAGAGAGATAAATGCAAAATGTGGTTGTTCTTTATGAGAATAATGTAAAACTTGTCTCTACTACTTGTATGAATAACCACCATTTCAAAGCAAGAATTCCATTTGTAAGGTTGCATCATCAAAACTTACAATTCTTTTAGGGCTCATTCATCCTATTAACTTGCCTCTAATCTAACAAACAACTAAAAAAGTGAAATATTATAACTTTAAACTTTTATTTATCTCAAACAAATTTAAACAAGAATACTTGAAGAGATTAAAGTGATGGTAGTTTGTTTTATACGACCATTCTTGTATTTTTTTTTTCTAGAAACTGTTTTTCAAAAACACAATTTAATTTCTACAATTAATTAATTATATATTGTTGTTAGAGTTCAAGGTGAATTGAAATCTCATATTAAGTAGAAATAGGAAGATTGAATAACATATAAATGAGAAAGATACACAAATCCTTAATCTTAAGGTTTTTTATGAAGTCATATTCATTTATATAATTGTGGTTTATCCCATTGATAAAAATCTTTCCATGGTTAATCCCCCTCAAGATACCTAACAGTGATATCAGAGTCAGATTAAGGTGAATTTTTATATCGAAACTCTTAAATACCTAATAATTGTATTATCACGAATTACATCCCAAAAGAATAATGATCCTTTTTATTGTGATTTTAAAAAAAAAATGCAAACTGCATTAAAATTTTAGTCTAGAATAAAGTATTTAATCAATTAGTACTTCAACGAATTACTACATTTAATATATCTTATTTTTGAATTATAAACTAATTAAAAAAAACTTGACAATTAATATTAATAATGTTAATGAGAAATATAATATTATCTAAAGGATATTATTTATGATAAATATTTTTAATAAACTATATTTCTATTCACTTTTGAATTGTTATACATACTGATTAATCAGATGTGGATCCCTTTAGCTAGCTTCACCAACAAACATGCAGAAGTACGCAGAAAGCTTGTTGAGCCTGCAACTGAGTCAATCTTATAAAATACAAAAAATGCATATAAAAGTTATGCAATAATGTGTGTTGTTCCCTCTTTCTGAACCCTTTACAGCACAAGCTTCATCTTTGATGCCATCTAAATTATTATTTTAGACTTACCTTGCAAGTTCAGCATCCCCTTCATTTCCCTACAATCTTATCAACATTCTCTATGGCTAGCAAGTGATTTTTCATGTCATTCAAAAACATTTTTCTTTTATTTTTATCCTTCCGAAAGAGGCTAGTTTCATGGTGATGTTCTATCGTGGACGATTATGTCAATTTACACGGATTATATTCGCAAAAACAACTATATGATCTATCCCAACATAATAACTATTGGTTTCAATCTATTGAAGAAAAACAGAATAAAAACATGTGCCAAGATGTGGCTTCTCATCTCCTCGTGTTTTAAAAAAGATAGCAGTTACTTCTGCGTACAAACTGCACGGTTGAAGAAAAGTTGTAGATAGTTTAAAATTGTTTAAAAATGCATGCCATTGTAAATGTTAGCATAATAATACTCTTTCAAAACTTGTAAGGTATGTGCTTATAGTTTTTCAGGAAATACTTATTTTTAATTGACATAAATGTCAAAATTAAACTGGGTGGCGGTTGGAGATCCCACATCAACTAGAGATAAGGTCAAAACAAGCTTTATATAGTGGTGCAAACCTCACCTCATTGAGCCGGTTTTATGAGGTTGAGTTAGGCTTTAATCCACTACTAATATTGGTATTAATATTATTATTAATAAGTACTAGTCCCACGTCGAGTTTAGGGACGCTCGACGTGAGGAGGATGTGTTGGAGATCCCACATCGATTAGAGATAAGGCTAAAACAAGCTTTATATAGTGGTGCAAACCTTAAACTTTAATCCACTACTACTTGGTAGTAATATTATTATTAATAGTGGCATGCCTATATTTTATAAAACTTTGTAAAAGTAGTTAGGGTTGTGCACGAAGTTTTATAATATATATAAAAGGAACAAGTTAGAATCTAAACTTTATGCCAGTTATTAAAATCTCGTCACTTAGCCAACCACAGTAGGTTGTGTGTGTTAGTTAATGAAGTTTAAAATGCATATTATATATATTATTCTCTTGCTCTCACTGAATTCAAGTTTTGATGTGCAAATCTTAGTATTTATCCTCATGGTTGTTGGAATGGGATAGGATGGGTTAGTTTAATCAAGAATAAGTTACAAATCAAGTTTGATTATGTTAGAAAATTAGTGATACATAAAATCGAAATCAAATTGGTGATAATGCTATATCGTAAATTAAATTTTTGGGTAATATTTAAAATATATAATTTGTTATAAATTTGTCTTTGTAGAAAATTATTTTTCATAATTTTCTTTTCCAAAATTTTTTATGTATTTCTCATAGAAAATATGTATGAAAAACTTTTACAACATGAAAAATTTACTATGAATTTTTTGACATATTAATCTACGAAAAATTTTCTATCAATAAATTTGTAAACTTTTTTTCTAAAACTAATTTATAGAAAATTTTTCATAAATATTTTTCATAAATTTGTACTAAACTGGCAAATGAATTTTTTCATAAAAAAAATTATAAAAAAGTATTTTTTATTTTTTGGGCTATAATTCAAAATTATAACTTGTTTTTCACTATTTTTTTTATTAAATTTGTTGTAATTCAAATAATGAAATCGGTTAAACATTAAAAAAATTAAAAAGAAAACATATACTTTAATAACTACATTTAATAAAATAAATAAATTTTCCATAGTACTTGTCATGTGTTTGAGTGTCTCAATTTTTTTAACAAAAAAGTGAATGTGAAAAAAAAATTTAATTACTATAAATTTTATAAATTTTATGTAATTTATTATTCAACTAAAAGAGATTTGAACTTTTTATTTATTTGGTGAACGCGGTATTAGAAGTCAATGATTAAATCTCTTGAAATATTAAGATATATCAAAAGAGTCAATTTCTTACAATTAATTCTTTAGAAGTCAATTATTAAAATCTTATTAAGATATATTTAAAGAATCAAATTCTTCCCATTAATTCTTTTGTACGCTCGAATCTTTGATAACATAATTTTATCAACAAATTAAATTTAAACATAATTAAACATTTATAAATCAACTGATTTAATTACAGTCAATTTTTTAAATTTTGTATTAATGACATTAATTATAAATTTTAAAATAATATATTTATCTTAATATAAAATAATATTATTTTTCCTTTTTTTTAAATATATGTCATAATTTTTTGACGAATTCAAGTTAATATATATATATATATATATATATATAATCTGTAGTTGAATTTATCTTAATTATTATAATTATAATTTTTTATGAATTAGAAAAAGGAACACATAATTAGTTAAAATAACTCCAAATCTTCAAATTCAAATCCTACACAATATTGCTTAAAGTTTTAATAGCCATGTCCCATTTATATTCAATCATGAAAAGAATAATTATTTAAACTTATAGAGACGATGAATCAAGAGTTAGTGTGATGCAGAAAAAAAAAATCAAATTTATTTAATTTTAGGTTAAAATGCGACATATAATAACTCTAGAGTGAAGTTTATGTTGTAGATGACACTTTGCAACATGTGAAACAAAGTGGCATTGTGTCGCAAAGGATGGAATGCAACGTGGATCACAAACCTGTAATACGACATGGTAAACATAAAAACAGTGAAAGGCCAGGAACACAGGTGCAAAGGGAAGAGGATCCGAAAGTTCGCATAGTTTTGCATTCCCTCACCATTGCTTCAAACAACGAATTAGGACCTCACATGATATATAACACAACATTTCACAATTACTTCCTTTCAAACTCCCCTATCTACCCTTTATCTTTGTTCATCACTTGCTATTCCTATAAGAAAAATCCTCCATCAACAACTGAGCTGCATTCATTCATTGGTGGGTCTGTGTTGTTGGTGAATTGTGAGTTGAGATCTGAAGCAGGATGGGTAGAATATTGCAACAGTATGTGGCTATGAAAAAGGATACTGTAGTTGCTAGTTTAATCGATTCTGATATAAATGAGCTCAAGCTTGCGGCCCAGAAGCTCCTCCATGATGCAACCGTGCTAGGAGGCAAAGGCTTTGGTGCTTCTTTCTTTAAATGGCTCGCTTCCCTTGCTGCCATGTAAGTTCAAATTTCTTGCCACCAAAACATGCATGCATGCATCTTATATCATGTATTAGTTAAGTTGAGTTCTTAGGAAAATATTTGTTTCAGTTATTTACTTATACTCGATAGCACAAACTGGAGGACAAATATTCTGACAGCATTATTAGTGCCTTACATATTCTTCAGTTTTCCCGAGTCGCTGTTCCACTTTTTAAGGTAACGATGACATTTAGTTTCTCTTTCCTTCATACAATTTTTAGTTATATATTGATTGATTGAAATAAAATTGTTTAATCATTCAGAAGAGAAGTTGGAAAATGGATTGCATTCGTCGCAGTGGTGCTGAGGCTTTTCTTCCCTAGACATTTTCCCGGTATGCTTAACTTAACTGCAATGCCTGAGAATAAGTTCATGGAGGACGATATATTAATTACTGTTGCAAATTACGTGCAGATTGGCTGGAAATACCTGGTTCAATGATTCTTATTTTGATAGTGGCCCCCAACATTTTTGCTGACAAATTAAGGAATAACTGGATTGGATTAGCAATTGATCTTTTCATTGGTTGCTACCTACTACAAGAACATATCAGGGCTTCTGGTGGATTCAGAAATTCTTTCACACAGAAACATGGAATATCAAATACCCTTGGCATCCTCCTCCTAATAGTCTATCCTATTTGTGCATTCATTATCCATTAAGTATAAAGCATCATTGACATCACAGAAAAACAAGTATAAAGCATTATAGTATAGTAGTTGGTGATGATGGGTAATCTGTTAGGAAAATAAATTTTTAGATGTTGGAGTTTGATACTAGTACAAAAGAACTCCTTAGTTTTTACTAAATTATTAAATCAATGAATGTAAAACGTTTTTTTATTATTATTATTATTATTTATTTACTTCAATAAGTTAGTTCTTTGTTGTTCTAGTAATATTATTCAGTTATGAATTTACTTTAATTTTAGACAGATTTATATTTTAAGTACATAATATTTTGCTGATTAAAAAAAAAAAAAAAAAGTACATAATATTTTATTGACAGTATGTATGGGTGTAATAATGAATTATCACATGATCTTAAATATGATTCAAAATATGAAAAACAATATGATTTACCAGTAAATATGAATTTTTTTAATAATTTTTTTTTGTTTTATATTTTTATGGTTAAATTATTTTCATTTAATAGTTGTATCTAGCACAAAGTTCTTATAAGTTTTGAATCTTAAAAAATTGAGAAGAGAGTTTAAATATTGGTGAGAGATCAATAACTTTAGGACTTTATAGAGTAATGTTATTTTTGTTGGTCCCAATTTTTTGGGACAAATTATCTCATATGGAATTTCAAAATGAGACAATGTTTAAAGTGTTTTCTCTTATGAAAATATTAAAATCAAGATAAAAAAAAGTTTTATCATTAAAAGTTAATTGGATTATAACTCAAATAAAGTAATACGAGGAGAAGAAAATTATTTCATATCTACATTTAATTTATTTAATTTTCATAGATGAAGTGTTTACCAACATTATGCATTTAGAAATCACCAAACAAATATGAGATGAACTAAATAAAAGATATATAAGTTATAAAAGAGTAAGATTAATTAAACTTTTGATTCTTAAAATGAAAGTTTGAAATACTAAAAATAAAGGAGAATGAGTCTATCAAAGAGTACACTTCAAAATCGTTCCATTTGGTGAATCAAATGAGATTATATGGTGAAGTTGTACAAGACAACAAGAGAATGTTATTATTTTAAAAAATAATACAAGAGAAATCACACAACTTAACAGATAGATAGTTGTTCATTTTTTTTTTCAACAAAAATGTAAAGAAAAAAAAAATCTATTTTCTTCCAATAATCATCCCATTTTCAAAACCAAAGCCTTAGTGTTGTTTGAAGATCCTCCTCCAAGTACTGGAACGGCTCTTCATGCTGATGATATGGGAACTTCTTCCTGTTCGGATGTAGTTCTCGTTTTACTGTTTTGCTTTTGTCATGTTACCATACCAGAAAAATAAAACCAAAAATTGCATCTAAAACATCAACATTGTTAGGCCCAACTAGTCCTGAATTAAAATGTGGGCCAATTTTGCTCTTCATATCATTTGCCTATTTTTTTAACAAAAGTTATAAAACAAAAAATATTTTACAAAATTTAGTTTCCAGAATATAAAAATGTATATTAAAGAAACTAAATTTAATAAAATCGAGGAAAAAATGAGAATGTTAAGGTTAGAAAAAATAAGAGTATTTTGGAAGTATTAAAAAAGTGGAATATGAAGAGAAAAAGCAAGATGTAAATAAAATGAGCCTTAAGACGATCGATCAGGCCCATTCAACTTTATGACCCAATAAGTGGACCTATTAAACCCTTATTGCTGTGCCAAACCCTAAAATTCCTCCTTCGCAGATCAAAACGCCTATAAAGGCGAAACGGTGGTATTGTTTCCATTCCATGGAGCAAGAAGCGTCACTACAGTTTTATTTTCTGTTGTTTTATGTTACTTTTAATCAATTTATTGTTTCTTATTTCTCTATTCGATTTACTTGATTTCTTTTAGTTGATAGTGTTTTCGAAATCGTTTTTATTGAAGCTATACGAAGGTGTGGTTTTCTCGGTGATGATCAAATAATGATGACGAGTCCGATCTAATCCATTCTTACAATTCTGACGACAAATCGAGGCATTTGTCTGAGAGGATTCCACTCTTCCCATTCATTATGCTATTTTATTTATTTTTTAGATTTTATTTTATCTGTAAATTTTCTTAGTGATAAATTGGCATGGTGATGATATTTTTTGATATTTTCATATGATTATTCATATGATGAATACAATCCTCCTACTCATTCTGAATGCCAGTTTTGTTATTCATTTTCAATTGTGTGGCGTTGATAATATTCATTTTATGTGTAGTATTTAGTTTTATATGATTTGTTTTCAAGCACGCTTGCCCATTTTTTCTTTCCTTTTTTTTCATAGTCTAATCTGACTCTGAAGCAGAAGTTTCGCCTGTTTTGATTTTGATTTCTCTCTCTATTTTAGCCTTCCTGCAAATATCCCTTTTACGCATGATTGTCTAAACCCTAAATTTAAAATTAAGGATTTACTTTTATGCTTTTGGAAAATTAAGGATTCACTTCTTATGCATTTGGAAACAAGTATTTTTGTTTTTGTATTTAATTATTTTTAATTAAATACTATTTATAATTTATTTCATGATTTTAGTAATGATGATTTTTGTTTAGTGAGTAGTGTTTTGTGTTTGTTCGATTGAATTATATGTCCTAAATTTAGAGGGAAAGAAACATTAAATTGAAATTGTTATAATAATGCCGGTTTAATCGTAAGGTGATTTTATTTTGATATGATTAATACCAATTTCTATTGTTACCCATTGAAGGAGAATTGTATTTACTCAGATTGGTAAATGCTATAGTCATACCTTTCCAATTATTCACTACTTACATCCTAGGTTGAATGATAATTGTGGGTAGAAGACGATGATAGAAGATGAAATATGTGGAGAATAGAGTGAAGTCTTCAGTTAGTAACGAAAGCGGACTGATTATTCGACGGTGCATTAAGATGAAATAAATCAGTTTTGGGATCCCAGCTTTCTGTAACAGTCTATTTGATTATACATTAACAATCGACATAAGAAAATATTAACAATCAACATAAGAAATGTTGATAATTTTACGACATAATCTGTATTTTTAGTCTTTTTTTCAAGTCCACTAGGTTAACAAAGATAAAATACCTTGGTTGAGGCCCAATTCTACACATTGCCAGCTGGGACTTTTCACCATAAAAAATAGTATTCTACCTTGGTTGATGGTCTCACTAATACCTTGGATTGACTGATTTTGAATTTTTTAAATTTTCTTTTTAAAAAAAATATATGATTTTTAATTTTTTAAAATTTAATAATATTAATTTTTCTTTATATATCTCACTTTTACTATTTTCAATCTTCACTTTCTCATGTATTTTCCATTTGTAACCTTTATTATAATTCTTAACAGTAACAATTACGAAATTCTTTTTTTTATTAAAAAAATTATTTTATTTAATTCAGTTCAATCTAATCAAATCTTATAGCATTAACCCATATTTTTCCCGATTCATCATCAGTCCGATGAATTTAATCTTAATTTTCACAATTTTTCTCGAATTTTTTTAATATATTTTTAAATTAAAAAAAAGTTACTATCATTTTATTAAATATAAAAAAAAATTCAGTTTTCTTTATTAAAAACATAAAAGAATGAATGTTTATTTATATCTGTGTAAGTTTTCCTAAAATAAATAATCTATTGCTTTTATTAAATTATTAAATAATCTAACGTAGTAAAAAGCTAAAATTTTAATAAAAATAACATGTTACTCTTCTATTTTAAAAAAACTATGAGTATTTTCGAAAAGATTTTTTACCAACTAAAAGGAATTTTTTGATTTTCGAAATTTATTTGAGATGTGAAAATAAAAATATATTCTTAATGTTTTTGCAGAATAATTAAAAATGCAACTAATACTCTCACCTTTTAATTTTCTGTTTTTACTGAACATTTATTTTTCTTATTAATTAAATTATCTCTTATTCCCAATAACTAAAATGGAGAATTTTTTTATTATTAAAATATCAAATAGAATAGAAAAGTCACCTTCAATATATCCTCTTTTTTTTTTTATGGAATGACTATCATCATCCTTTCAAATTAATTCACTTAAATCTCGTAAGTTGGTTAATTGTAAATTCGATGAGTGTGAATTAAATTTATGTACGTTATGATGATTCTAGGTTATCTCAATCGTTACCTCATTTGATTAGGTGTGATTTCCCACTCCATCTAAAAAGTTATTACCTTATCACCTTATATTGGGAAGGAAAATTAATGAATGTGACTAATTTACTCTATTACTTGATGTCTTTCGGTTTTCTCAGCTTTAAAAGAACTTACTGTTTCGATGAGACCCTACTAGTGAGTATAAATAAGTTCGTGATTTCCCATTGCTAGGCAGTTATAAGTTTTTCCAAGCCCGAAGTCAATTATTGTGTATCTCAGTCTTCCTTCACTTCAAAGAGAATGGCAGGAGTATGGCAGGAGTATGGCAGGAGTATGGCAGGAGTATGGCAGGAGCAACACTGTCGAGTAGAAATCATCCACAACGACCAAGGCAAGAACACCACTCCTACACCAAACAGGAAAGGTTGATTGGTGATGCAGCTAAAAATCAGGCTGCCATGAACCCAAAGAACACTATCTTCGGTAATTTTTCTACTTTTATCTTTTTATTCCTTCCTTTGAATATCTACAGTTATGATTTCTCCCTGAACTTTTTAGCATGACAAATTAATGACAAGACCTTTTAAAACTTCTGCAGATGCTAAAATGTTGATAGGTAGAAAATTTAGTGATCCCATTGTTCAGAAAGATAAAATGTTGTGGCCATTCAAGGTTATTGCTGGCGCTAATGACAAACCATTGATTGCCCTTAAGTACAAGGGTCACGAGAAGCACCTTTCAGCTGAAGAAGTATCATCTATGGTCCTGACAAAGATGCGAGAGATTGCAGAAGCTTATATGGAAGCACCTGTAAAGAATGCTGTTGTTACTGTGCCTGCTTATTTCAATGATTCCCAGAGAAATGCCACCAAAGATGCTGGTGCTATCGCCGGCCTCAACGTTTTGCGGATAATCAATGAACCGACTGCTGCAGCTATTGCATATGGTTTTCAGAAGAGGACTAATTGTGATGGAGAGCGTAATATTTTCGTATTTGACCTTGGTGGAGGTACTTTTGACGTGTCTCTCCTCACCATTAAGGATAAGGTCTTCCAAGTTAAGGCTACTGCAGGAAACACTCACCTTGGGGGAGAGGACTTTGATAACAGAATGGTCAACTACATGGTACAAGAGTTCAAAAGGAAGTACAAAGTGGACATTAGTGGGTACCCAAAAGCCATTAGGAGGTTGAGAAGTGCATGTGAAAAGGCAAAAAGGATGCTCTCAAATGCTGTTACTACTAACATTGAGTTAGAATCTTTATATCAAGGCATTGACTTGTGTTCTTCAATCAGTCGTGCAAAATTTGAGGAAATCAATATGGAACTCTTTGAAGAGTGTATGGAGACGGTAGATGAGTGTCTTACTTATGCTAAGATGGACAAGGTAAGTGTGCATGATGTTGTTCTTGTTGGTGGCTCTTCTAGGATTCCTAAAGTGCAGCAACTACTGCAGGGCTTCTTTAAGGGGAAGGATCTGTGCAAGAGCATCAACCCTGATGAGGCTGTTGCTTACGGTGCAGCTGTGCAGGCTGCTTTGTTGAGTGAAGGCGTTAAGAATGTTCCAAACTTGGTGTTGTTGGATGTTACACCGTTGTCACTAGGTTGGAAATTAAAAGGAGATATCATGGGTGTCGTGATTCCTAAGAATACTACTATTCCTGCGAAAAGGAGCAAAGAATATGTTACAGTTCTAGATAACCAATACTTTGTCTTTATCCAGGTTTATGAAGGTGAGAGAACAAGAGCGACTGATAACAACTTACTATGTTCTCTTACACTTTCTGGACTTCCTCCAGCTCCTCGTGGTCATTCCTGCATTGTCATTTCTTATAATTTTATTAATTATTAAATACAGTATAAAGTAAAAATCTCAATTTTAGATAAAAAATTAATTGCAAATAATTAGTAATTCTGTCAAACTAAATTTAAGTTATCTGTAAAAAAAAATCTTTATTATAAGTTTAAATTCAAGTAAAATTAATTATACTATTTATTATCTATAAATTATAGTATTATAAATTTAAACATAGCTTAATATTTGTTTGTATAAGGGGATATACATGTGGATAGAAAAGAAAATATTTAAAAAAGGTTATTTTTATTTGTATTGTATTTAAGAAAAAAGAGAGAAAAAGAATGAAAGAGATTAAAGAAAGAAGAAAGAGGGGGAAAGTATCATAGTAAGTTTTAACACCTATAATAGATTATAAGATTTTTTTTTAGTAATAATAATAATAATAAATAAATAAAAATATTAAAATAATAAATCATTATTAAAATAAATAGAATTATTAATAATATAATTAGAATAATATTTATTTTTTTGTTTTTCTTATAATAATAATAATAAATAATTAAAAAATAATATTAAAAAATTATTAATAATAAATAAATTTATTTTACTTTTATATTTTTTTTTTCTTTTAATTTAAATGACTTTACTTTATACTTTATACTTTCTTTCTTTTTTATTCTTTCAAATCAATTTTTAAATTCAAACAAAACTAAAGTATTTTAAATTAAAAAATATAATAATTTATTCAACTAAATAAAGCTAATTAATTTATTTTTATTTAAATATTTCAGTTTTTTTCTTTTTACTATCAATTTTTTATTTCTATTTTTGTCAATAATAACATTACCAGTCTTTTTTATTTTTGAAATATTTTTCAGAGCTTCTCTTTTACTCTTTTATAAATTATTATATTACACTTATTTGTTTGAATATTTTTACTCACGATATAGTATTCTATGTAATACCTGGAATAACACTAAAATAATATTCCAAAACCAGGCAAGATGATAAAGAATAAAAAAGTAATAATAAACCACTTTCAAGTCTAGTTTAATTTCTTTCCATGTTATTTGTAGTAAATATTTTTAGTCTCGATTTTAAAACGAATAAACTGCATGAAATTTGTTAATAATTAATTTTTATTTATTTTTTAATCAATACAAAAAAAAAAAGACCTTTATAATATGAAATGGGGGAAAAACCACGGCCATATATAAGCTTAAATTTATGTATTTACCCAATTTTTTAAGGAAGATCATTGGGTTACATCAACACCAGATTTATTATTTAAACATTAAAGTATTAACGAAATATATGACATCTTATATAAATATATATATTTTATCACTCACTCATTTTTTATTTTGTCCAAACATGTTTCAAAACTAAAGACTATTTTGTGTTCTAAGGAACATTAAAGGCTTAGACAAACCATTATAATATCCTATTTTTTGGACCATGTTCCTCCTCTAACAAAAGTTGGTTTGGGATCCATGTTCCTCTTGATTTTTAAACGTCTTTGTTTGTGGTGGATGTGATCCTAGTCACCAAAATTCTGACAGATAGTATCTTTATCCCAAATGAGAAGCTTGCAATGTGGCAAGCAAAAGAAGAATTGGCATTAGCATGAACCATCCAATAAGAGATCACCTTATCCTATCCGTTATCTTACTCACACCATAGCCACCAAATAATTGTACTCTCTCCACTCTCCAAAAACACTTACAAACTGCTTTGTTTCAAGACCTCACAGAGAGAAAGAGTGAGGAGGAAACATTACATTGGTGGCGATGGCAGCGTCACTACAAGCAGCAGCTACTTTCATGCAACCCACCAAGTTGGGTAGAACCAACACTTTGCAGCTAAAGTCCACACACTGCATTTCCAAGGCCTTTGGTTTGGAACCCGCGGGAGCTAAAGTCTCATGCTCCCTTCAGGCTGATCTTAAGGACTTAGCTCAAAAGTGTGCTGACGCTACCAAAATTGCTGGATTCGCCCTTGCCACCTCTGCTCTCGTTGTCTCTGTATGTACTCTTCTTCTTTTCCAATTTCATACCATGATCTATTATTAAGTGTTACATGAACTTCCCCACAATTTTACTGTCATATGTTCTATTCTGCATAGTAAGAAACTTGTATATAGTACTATAATAATGGTTAGTGTTGTTATCCACTCATTTTGGAATAATCAAGTTAAAAATGCTCAGGTTAGTCAATTTTGATTAATAATGTCATAATTTAAGTTGTATTTTAGAAATATCCATAAAATTAAATAGTTAATTGATTAAAGTTAATGACACTACTCATATTTCATAATTTTTCCAATGGGTGTGTCTTGTTTTGTTAATAACTCTATAAATTCATCCACTTTAAAGGTATAAAAGGAAATTAGCAATTACTGTAATACATTTGAAAGTGATCTTATAATTAGGAACAACAAGTTTTCTCATTTGTTCTTATATACCCAAGTTAGTAACATATAGTTTGATAGTAAAATTCAAGGTTAGGCCTAGGAGCACCATGCTCACCTTTCTTATAGAATGTAGAATTCTTTTTTCTTTTCTTCTTTACGTTTTTGAATGATACATTAGATGAACATCTCTGGCTTGTACGTAAGTGGTTGACAAATGTTGCAAAAGAGTTATCAATGGTACTAACATCAGTAATTATGATATATTCAGCATAAGAGCTTTATGATCCCAAGCTTCGTGATCTTTATCCTACCTGAATGAATATATACTGATTTATGAAGCCAAGCCACTGCCAGTGTCTACATAGGAGTTAACCTTGTAAATACCAACTTAGATAACTTATTGATTTGCTAGAATTGATAAGACGAGTTTACTAATGGCATGCTCAGTTTATTTATGAACTGAATAGTCACATTAGCCCTTAAAGGATATAAACTTAGTCATATTAGATCCTCAATGACGGAAATATTGAAGCCCTTGAATATGCATTCTTTGGTCAAGTCAGTCCTCATGTAACACATTTTCAAGACTAGTTTCCTTGTTCTGATACACTCATTCAGGATTAATTTACTGATTAAATGCACATGTGTATGTTATACTTTTCCATACACTCATTTTAACGCATTTTTTATTATAGACTGAAATTTATTAGACTCACCAAATCATATTATTTAGAGTCTGACACATGACCCTGTGAGTTCTGATAGATTTTAAGCAAAAATAGAGTGAGCTAATGTTGTATGTTTAAAGAACTAATTTGACTAAAACTGTTGATTTGTATTGGCAATATTGTACATGACTGACTAAAAACCTTCAGGGGGCAAGTGCTGAAGGTGTTCCAAAGCGGCTAACCTTCGACGAAATCCAGAGCAAGACCTACTTGGAAGTGAAGGGGACAGGAACAGCAAACCAGTGTCCAACCATTGATGGTGGAGTGGACTCATTTGGCTTCAAGGCAGGCAAATACAACATCAAGAAGTTATGCCTTGAGCCTACTTCATTCACAGTGAAGGCTGAGGGTGTGGCCAAGAACGCCCCACTTGAATTCCAAAACACAAAGCTCATGACACGTTTGACCTACACTCTTGATGAGATCGAGGGACCCTTTGAGGTGTCTTCTGATGGAACAGTCAAGTTTGAGGAGAAAGATGGCATTGACTACGCAGCCGTGACGGTTCAGCTACCGGGTGGCGAACGTGTTCCATTCCTCTTCACCATCAAGCAGTTGGTGGCATCAGGGAAGCCAGAGAGCTTTGGAGGGCAGTTTCTGGTGCCATCATACCGTGGAAGCTCTTTCTTGGACCCAAAGGGAAGGGGTGCTTCCACAGGTTATGACAATGCTGTTGCTTTGCCTGCTGGTGGAAGAGGAGATGAAGAGGAACTTGCCAAGGAAAACAACAAAAGTGCTTCATCATCCACGGGGAAAATCACCTTGAGTGTCACCAAGACGAAGCCTGAGACTGGTGAGGTTATTGGTGTGTTCGAGAGTATTCAGCCATCTGACACTGACTTGGGAGCAAAGGCCCCAAAGGATGTGAAGATCCAGGGCGTCTGGTATGCTCAGCTTGAGTCATAGAATCTTTCTTTCATGCTTTGTTTTGTGTTTTTTGTTGGCTCAGATTTTGTTGTGACTCCACGGTGTTGCTGCATTATCCATTGACCCAACTTTCCTAGCACTACTGAGAGTACTGTCATGGTTGTATATTATATCGACCTCCACTTACAATGCTCAAAATTTCAAGCTTTAAATTGGTGGTGTGTGTCGGTTTTGGAGCTTAAGTTTTTACTAGTTGTAATTGCATCGCACTTATGCTTCATGCTTTCAAGAAAGTTTTATATTTACGTTTTCGAAGAACATTATGAAATATATTTTAAATTGCTTTAAAAAAACTATTCTGTAATGATAAAATATCAGTATGAAATAATTAAAAAAATGTATTTTTCATGATAATTCTTGAACGTATAATCCAGAAGTTTTTTAATACAAATATTATACGAAGACTATTCGTGACTCTTATCACTAATTATTATTCTGTTAAATTGATTATTTTTAATATTATTTTTATTTGTATTTTAATACATTCTCCTAAGGCTTAGTATATAACTATATATTTTTTTATTAAGATTTTGAGAGTAATAATACATTCGGATCATATTTTTCAAAATATATAAAGATTTTAAAAATATATTGGAGAGGTGTGGAAAGAAAATATAGAAGATCAAAGAGCAAAAATATAACTCATTATCAACATTAGGCCCATAAGTTGTACTGAAAGGGCCTATTAAGCCCACTAGTTGATTTACTAGCCGAGCAAGCAGAGTGTGTCTAGAAGCTATTGGGCCATGGACATAAGAAGGGCTCCTTTACACTTTTGCTTTCCTATTAACTTTTTTATTTTACCTTTTTTGGGCTTCATAGCTATTGATGTTTAACTGCACAAAGAGTAATTGAAATTATTAAAAAATGTGGCTCTTTCTCCTTCCAAAAAATTTTAGGATGAATTTCAAATTAGAGAAAATGGCTCGAATAGGAAGTTTAAAACCATCATTTTTAAAATTTAATTTTTACTTCAAAAAAATCCGAATCATAGATTCATCTTGACCGATAAAATTTTTATAAATATTTTATTACTCTATGAATTTTTTTTATGTGAGATTATTTGTTCTATGAACTTTTTTACCCTAACCCTTGTAGGTCAAAACCAAACCCTAACACTTATAGATCAGTACCTAACACTTATTGTAAATTGTGCCAAATTGAAATGTCTAATCAATACACAAGTTATTAGCATGTCAAAACATCATAAATGCTACAACCTTTAATGTCAACCGTTAGATCCTGTGACTGTGAGCTGCAATTCACTTTCTTCTTTTTCTTTATCTTTTGTTTGGATTGCACGATGGAAATGCAGAGGACTGGATGTGCGAAGAAAGTGGGTTAAACGATGCAAGAAAACACAGTTTTCGAAAAAAAAAAAATTTCAACTCTTTAATTTCACTAATTTGTGAAGAAACACGAAAAAAGATACGTGTTAATTTGGTATGTAATGAATTAAAAATATTAAAATATTAATATATTTTATATATAATAATAATAATAAATTAATATAATATTAAAATAATAAATAATTATTAATAATAAATATTAAATAAAATTATTAATAATTATTTATTTTTATTTTAATAAAAATAATTTCAAAATATTAATAATATTAAAATA